>LKNJ01000273.1:0-134199 GCA_002120245.1 Maccullochella peelii
TATATTTATTCTTGGTGTTTGTTTTTTTACTTGTGTACTACCTTGGTGATTGTGCCTCTAAAATTGGTGTGCTCCGGGAGGTTTTGAATGACAATGTCCATACTGGTGCAATATCTGTGCGGGAAGGCACTAAAAATAGTTGAGAATATCCCCTTCAACAGCCACACAGGTAGTTAACCAGCAAACAAACTTAACAGCACAATGGGTCCTCAAAAAGCAAATTAAGCTAAGATGGTAAACATTATAAACGCATAAACATCAGCATGTTTTCCAATGTTAGCATTTAGCTAATGCTAATTTAGCTGCTAGCATTGCTACAGGCACGTAGTCTTGTGAGATAATTACAAAAGTTGGCTAGCTTCACATGGTACATCGAGAATGCGAGGGAAGTATACATTTTTACACATACATCGTTGAATGTAGTAAAGGGATAGATGGCTAAAATCTTTAGCAGTTACCAACACGTATGTGTTGTATGTGGGCTTGTTGAAAAAGGGGGGGAAAAACATCTTGTATCAGCATTTGTAGGATATACAGCGCATACTCCAGTCAGTAGTGCACCACAGCACTTGAAGCTCTGATGCTGTTTCCACAAATATGATTCAAATTTCAGTTCGACTTTAAACTAAAAACTAAAGCCAACGATTGGCTGTTCATTTTCCATAAATTACTACAGTGATGTTTGTCTAGCCGTAGCTACAGAAGTTTCCATCAATACTGACACCACACTGAGGTCCCAGCAGTTTAGAAGAACAACCACAGATGAAGGATGAATGCGATCAGACGTGCTACAGAGGCCGATAACTAACAGAGGGCTTGTGAGGTAACTATGGCCCCTTTAAAGACATATAAGAGCACCTCTGGGAATTCACCTGGGCTGAACACGCATATTCACACACACATACATGCACATACACAGCCACTTGCATCCCTATGTGTGGGCAGAGCGAGATCCCTGTATAGAGCCAGCAGTTCATCTATAATTCATCTTCTGCTCTAATAGGCCTGATATAAGTCAGCAGTGCGATCTGAACACTGGCTGATCAAATCTGTGCAGTAGCTGTCTTTGGTCTCTCTCTCTCTCCCTCTCACACACACACACACACACACACACACACACACACACACACAGAAACACACACACACACACACACACCTTTATGAAGACAGAAAGAGTTTCTATGGAAGAGGCCGGACAACTTAGATCGACAAAACAATCACTGACTGTAAGAGAACAACAAACAAATACTTATTTGTGATCTGTTGCCTTTCTGATTTAATTACTCTAATTAGCCAACATGAAACACATACAGGAGTCTTATATTTCTACAGATTATCTACACTCAAATGGTGAGGATGAAGCCTATTTCAGAGCACGACATGTGGCTCTAGCTTTCTACAAGTCATTTAAACTCGACTACATTATAGCTTACCTGGCTGATGTCCATGCGTGCATCACAGCTTAGCGGCTGCGTCGACATCAGTCCATTTGAGCCAATCACAGTGGAGAGTAAACCCCTCTCATTAATCTTCTGAATGGTGGTGCCATCAACGAAGTAGACAACACCTTTTTTATCCACTGCAATACCTGGGCGGGTGAGAGAGAGAGACCGAATGAGCTTTTGGAGATGACAGGGGGAGCGAGTGGGGGTGAGAGAAGAAAAAGGAAAAAGCAGAAAACGTAAAAGAGTATGAGAGAGAGAAGAGAAGAGATGGAGAGGAGTGAGTCAGGGAGAGAAGTAAAGTGAAGAGAGGGCTTCGGAGAGGCATCCAACTCAGTTAGACATTCAGCTCAGCAAGCGGCTGTCTTATCAAAGGCACTGCACCACAGAAATGTAATTATATTTCCATTCCAGAGCCCACTAAAGGGATTAGAACAATGCAACTGGAGGAAGAAGTTATTTGTCACATTAGATGTGAGCAGGGTGCCGCAGTGAACTTTTGACATTTGGCGCTGTGTGCATTATAAATGTACATTCACGAGTCAAACACACATGCGAATGTCTGCATGAGTGCGTACGCTTGCCTGTTTTTGCACAGCACATGTTAACACATGCTTTGTGAGTGTGTTTTGTTATGAACAGCATATACTTGAACTCTCCTTGCAGTGGAGCTCTGCAGTAGACAGTGAGCAGAGATAGAGGGAGAGAGAGGTAAGTCTAGGTATTAAAGGTCAGGGCAGACTATGAATCATCTGTTATGGATGAGGAGCGACCTTCATCCCCGTCTCATCTCCGTACAGAGAATAGCCCTTTGACTCAACTCCTCAGCAATAATATTCCACGACTCAACCCTCACCTCTCATACCATATGCCGCCAATTCTCCTTGATTGCTTTCACTTAGCATCTGCGACAATAAGCCATATTTCAGTATTCCTACCTGCCATCTCTAATGCATGTGGCTCACTGTTGTGCCATTTAAAAATACATTTTGTTTATGGTTTATCATTAAGTCATGTCAAGTTTATGTATATATCCCTCTCAAATCTCAAGCATGCCTCAAAGGATTTAATGGAGACAAAGCCTACTTATATCTAACTTAGCCACAATCAATCACAAAACTAAATGGTGCAATACGATATGCAACAAAGGAAACCATAAAAAGATCACATGGAGGACAGCAGCATGATAAAAAGATATAAATAGGGCTGCAACTGTTATTTTCATCACAAATTAATCTGTTGATTATTTTTACCATCAGTCCATTATTCGTTTAGTCTTAAAAACTGCATTAATTTGGTTGATGAGAGCTGTGAGAGTGAACCAAAACATTAAAGCTACAGGTCATAAAACCAAAACAATAACATTGGGTCGTGTTATAATTCTACAATTAAAAACAATTAACTGGTTATCAAAATTGCTATTGATTAAATTTCTGTCAATCAGCTAAACAATTTTGGTTCCAGATATAAGGGGCTTATTGTCCCATTTAGCTGCCTTCCCAGCACCCCCACCCCCATAGAGAATGAAACTTCTCAAAAAGATTCAAAGAGCGATCTGACCATGCAGAAGAGCCAGCACATCATAATAAAAGTGGACAATGGAGTGACACCATCAGTATGCAGTATAGCCCCAACTACTCCTCCCTCATTCAGTCATCTTGTCCCATTTTCCCCTTGATTTTTATTCAGGTTACTGTCAGTCTTTCTCCTTTTAAACTCTGTCATACTGGATTATGTGGGGATGTGCCTGTGCTCACTTTCTGAGCCCAGGATAGAAATCACCACTGCCCTTTTCCCCAGACGGCACTAAGGTCTCATCCTCCTTGACATACAATAGCTTTCTTTACACGTGATTTAATTCCACATGTGCACATACACACACACACACACACACGAACAAACACAGCGCGCCGCCACCACAACTAGATTCACAAATGTCCTCAAACCGAGCAACCCTGGACCGACCCTGTGAGTCATAAATCGTGCAGGTGGAGTGGAGGTGGGCAGGGGGAGGGCCAGGGTCAGTGTGTTTCCTCCAGAGGCCAGAAGGTGAACTGCAGAGCGCTCCCTCCTGGCCCCTTCATCATCCCTCTGACACAGACAGATTACNCCCCCCCCCCCCCCCCCCCCCCAACACCTTTCCTCTCCTCTTCTAGCTTTCCCTCGCTCTCCATCTTCCCTAACTTGATCATCTTCTGCTCTCTTTTTGCTCCCTCTTCCCTCCCCTTGTTTTCCTTGCTGTCCTTTGCTTTGTTTCTGTTGTTGCACTCTCTCTATCTTGCCCTATATGTTATAAGCGCTAATCAAATCTGTGCCCTTTGACCCTTCAATAATGTCTGGGCTCTGTTTTCCTCTGTTCCTTCGTTCCATTCCTCTCGGCCTTGCCATTTCTCCTCCTGTCACCTGGCATTATGCAGAAGGGACGTCTCAACCCACAGCGCAGTCTGAGCTGACTTGTGTCTGAAACTCTGCATATTCTCCCTGCTCTAACGTCATCCTCGGATCCTACTTTCCTTTCACTTTCCTTCTCCTGGCATCCTAAACTTGTCCCTGATCTAAATTCTGTACAAGGACATGACGAGGCAGCCAGGACTCTCTCTCAATACTGATTTCTGTTCTCTCCCTCTCTGTCCCTGGATATTACTCTTTCTTCTCGTCTCCTTTGGTTCTATTGACTTCCATCCTAAATTCCCTCTATTCTTTCTTTCTTGCCTTTGTTTGTGCTTTTCTGACACCCTCAGTATGCATGCTCAGGAACTGCATTTCTTATGTTTGCACAAGCAGCTTCTAATAGCTGCCAATCTGTCATCAACAATAAAATACAGGACCGGGCTGACTTATTCATCCTCGCACAAGCACAACAATGAAGAACAATTGCTATTATTGCTTGGCATTGGCGGAAGGATTTACGCTAGTATATGTGTTGTTTAAGAGTACTTCGCCATGTTTATTGAAAAGGCGGCAGATTAGTCCACATTCTCCTTGTCAGGGGCTGGATTTCCTGCTGCTGTGGGTAAAACTGTATGCTGCGTTAAGGCAATTTACCGCCCCTCCGTACAGCAGATGGATACTCACAAGACATCAAAAGATTTACCATTTCTCCCTGGGTGGACCTGGCACTCTGATACTCATGTTTAGAAGCTGGCAGACACACCAATGGAGCAATAATTGAGATAAATCTCAACTCCAGAGGGAGACGGACATTTGGATAAAGTTGGGACTGGATTTTATCGTCAAAGAAAAGTGAATTAGACGGAGTTGCGTTGACCTTGGAAAAACAGAGGGAGAGGAGAGGAGAGGAGTGGATGATAAAGTGATGCTTTTCACATTCAGCTCAGATTTAGGGAGAAAATGCAGCCAAAGAGAAAAAGGCAGACAGCGCCAAAAGAGGTGTGAAAGAGGAGCGAGGTGGCGATGAGACAAAGGGACATGATGAGGAATTGCTTCAATTAACCATTACAGGCCAATCACTCTCAATCAAAGAATCTCTTTGTTTTCTGTCCTTGTCAAAAGAATATCAGTTATAACGGCCCCCCATGGCATCGCAATACAATCCAATCTGATTGATGCCTTGGAGAGGGGTCTTAGAGAGCATCAGCGTTGATTACAGCTATTTGAAGAGAGGGAGCCGCCAGGGATTTTCCGAGCAGAGAGCAAGGGAAAGGTGAGGAAATTTGTAATGTGAGCAATGAGATGAGGTGAGAAAGACTAATTATAACAAAAGTTGTGGATTATGTATCTTATTTAGCAGTAATAGTAGAAAGCCCTGCTGGCATACAGTAACATCAGGATGTGGTGTGCGCGTACGTGTGTGTGCTGCATACTGACTAACACCTGAGCCCTCAAGAGTGCAGGAAGTCAGCCTTCTGGTGTTGTTCAAGTTTCCCTTCCACAGTACTTTCACCTTTCAAATGTTGACAGCAAAGCTGCCAAAAGAGCTGCCTCTATGGATGAAAGCAAGAGGAATTGTAAAATTGCATAGAAAACAAACATCATTCTCTGTCAGCCGGTAAAACAACCACCTAAGTGCAAAATAAGCACATATTCTGCAAAGGAAACCTACTGAAAGGGTCTGTTTATGGAGGAGAAATCATACACTGTATGTATGGAAGTTCCATTTATACCTGAAAACTTTCAAACACCCACGCAACCACAGCACATGTGCACGCAGGGGTGAGTCGTGCACACACACACACACACACACACAGATTGCCAGCAGCCTGAGGAGTAAGTCATTCAGTCTGCCCTCCCATATCCCCAGGCTCAGTGGGTCTTAATGATATAGACTGACGTATTATTACAGTATCTAAGCTGTAGCTGATTATGGCCCATGGCACTTCTGTACAAGGTACAAACTGTGTGTGACTGACAAGTGAATGTAGACAGATGGACAGTTTCACCTGCACAATTGGCCCCAGTGAGTAACTCTGGCCATAAATAAAGTCAACCAAATTAGCAGGGGAAAGCCTGAAGGGATCACTAACAGCTACAGTCCAACTGTAAGAGAAACTGAAGAGCACACTGTTTCAAAGAGTATTTAGCTGTTCTGTATGGCTTACTGTTCCCTTTCATCATTTCTCCTCGAGAACGCACAATGCTGTTTGCATGTGAACGTGTGAATATATGTGAATGTGTGCAAGCTCGCGGTGTGGCATGTGTGGGTGGGTGTGTGCGCATGCATGCGTGCAGTGAAGTAGCTAGGCGTAAAGATAAGGCATGGCAGTTAATCACATTGTGCACATATGCAAATATAGAGCGGATAAATCAGAGTGTCTGCAGATGAGAAATTCACACTCTCTCACACACACACACACACACACTAATACACAACTTTCATGAAGACTCTGAGGTTGCCCATGTGCACTAAAGGGGGGAAAATAAACCTGTTCACTCAATCTCAGCACTGTGAAATGGCACTGTGCACCATACTGATTTTGTGTAGGGGTTTGCATATTTGTGTGTGTCCTTTACAAGTGTGTGTGTGTGTGTCTCAAAGAGTGTATGATTCCACACCTATTAGTATATAGTATTAAAAATGACAGTCACGAGTATAAATTGATTAGGCTGCCATCACTGCTCTGTGATCTATGACATACACATCTATGAAGTGCAGTACTGTAGTACAAGTGCTCTTTCCAATGGCTCTTATTATCCCCAATCAAACACTTATCATCAATCAATACAAGATAGCACCATAAACGAGGACGGGTGTGTATTTCTGGTAGATCTTTGGTAAGCAGAAATAATTCATGCTTCTTGTAATTAATTATTCATTAAAGCCCCACAGAACAGACAGTGGCTTAGTAATTAAGTCTGAATCAGACACTGTGGCTCATCTAATTATCAACCACTATAAGTTTGTTAACATATTAACCCGCATTAATTAATTATTGATAGCTGCCTTTTTTTTTGCTGTTATTTCTCGACTACACATGTATGGCGAGGCGAGACATTGCGAGCATGCAAAGAACTGGTAGGAGATTTTGCAACAGTTGCATGCTAATTTTTGTGCGAATAAACATTTTTTTGTGAAAATATGCGACTTGGCAGTAATTGCCTTGTTTGATAGCAAAAAAAGAGATCCAAAGCAATCACAGAGGCAGCAGACAAACTCAATTACAAAAGCAATTGAAATGCTTTGGACTAGAAAGCGCCATGAAAGGCTGAGGGGTTTGGATCAGTGCGGAGCGTCTGCAGATTATGTCGCACTGTTTAGAACATCAAACAAACACAAGGAGGTCTATCAATAGAGGCTCTTTTACCAAACACGCCATCACAACAACAAGCCAGTGAGGCTCCGCAATGGTAGAAAGAGGAAATGGGATCAGATGGGAAGAAGCAAATGTTTTTATGACTGAAAAAGTGGAAAAGAGGCACTAAACTACTATAGATTGCAAATCTGTATGCGCAGCTTCCACCCAAACCAAGTTTCCCCACATACAAAGCCATCACAGTAACTGTCTGAGCCAGAGGCAACTCCAGTAGTCTTTATCACAGATAGCCGACTTTGCAGCCATTTCAGATTTTCCTTCCACATTTTCCAAAAGAACTGTGCGAGTGCTTCTTTGGAGGGAGGTCTGGCCACTGGTCTCTTGGAGAGCAGCAGGTGATAATGGTACCCAGGTGCAAACATTTACAGGTTCTGTTTTCCCATCCCTATAACAGCAGCTGACCCCCACTCTCACACAGGCAGCGGTTCAATTGGACTGCCAAGACGAACTGTGCCTGCCACCATCACTCTACTTATTCATCTTTCTGTCAGTGTGTTTAAAGAATCAAGGTAGAAACAACCTGCATGGGCACGAGTTCACCATCTATCCCCCCAACTGAGACAAGTGCTTCCATCTGTATGTGCGCGTGTGTGTTGGGCATTCGCCTCGAGTAAATGCAATTTATTCCTCCACAGTGGCAAAGCTCCACTCCTCCTGTCAGCTTGCCAGGCTCCCAGTGGAGGTTGACAGGCCAGCTGCCAGCAGCGGTCATCTCAACCAGTTAAAGGGACACGCGTGTCACATTTCCCATGATCACGCTGACGTTGTCAACCTGACATACCATTAACAAGGCACCCATAACTAACTCTATGTCCTTCCACTGGGAGAAGGGCCCAGAGGCTGTCAATCAAAAACAAGCATGCACAAGCAATCTGACTCGCACAAAAGTTGCACCTTTGATGCACAGACTCAGCCTTTGGCCTTAAGCCTGCATCTCTTATTGACTCAGGGCTTCATTACACACACAGTGAGCTTCAGTAATCTCTCTGAAGCTACCCTACACACTCCGACTACAAACAAGGTAGCTGTCAGTCTGTATAGTGTTCTACCTAATACATTACTTGAATAGCAGGCGTTTTACAGGTAGAGCCTAGTTTTAAGTCAGCATAAATTTGCCTCTACTAAGCCCTTTGACTATATTTTCTTTGGTCCTCTGCTAATCTTGGCAGTGGGCTGACTATTTCCTCCCAGAATATCTATGAGTCCTCCTCTGACCCATGGTGATTAGCAGACTAGCTACTTTCTGAGATGGATCCCTGTTTTTCAACGCAGCCCCAGACACGTCTTATCCATTTATCTGGTGAACAATAAAGCTCCAGCCTCATGACACTTCATGACATTGGGTTTAATACAATGATCCATCTAGCGCTGCCATCAGGCCTGAGTTCAACTCATGTTTTAATGTAATGAACTTTTATTTGGCTTAAAAAGACTTTCCTATGTAAACATAGTCTGGTCAATGTCAACCTATGCATGTGTCTGCAATTTTGAGATACTTATTTTATCTTATCTTAACCATATGCAGCAGGTAGAAATATTGGGGTGTAGTAGTTTCAAAGTACATGTTACCGGTGGAACATTTCAACTAATTCTCCAAATGCCACCATAAGGCCGAAGTTGAGATCATATTTTAGGCTGTAACACACTCATGTATTGAAAGCTTTTGTCCGCTGTGTCTGTAGGTCAAGAGAGACCCGAATGAATCAATTTCGTCCAGTAAAATCAGCTACTATTTTGATTAATAGTTACATTTGCAAAAAATAATGACTACACAGAAGCAGTATGACCTGGTCTGACATTGCACAGAGCAAAAACATTACTTCTAGTAGAGAGAGTAGCTGCGCTCTCCTGGCCAGCTGTGGAAGCCACACTACCCTGATTTTACACCAGGTTTTGCACCCATAGTTCAACTAAATTGAGCTTTCACCCCAAATATGCAGAGGTAATGACAGCAACAATCTCTGAATTCAAAGAGTTTTGTAACTCTATTCTGCACCACTGACACTGGTGTAAAAAATCTCAAGCAAAAGAAAATATCAGACTGGACAGAGATACCAGATTAGAAAATTAATAAAGTGATTTTTCATTACTTTGTAGGATTAGGCGCTGCTCTCCACTATACTCTCTCCCTTACGCAAACTAATAGCTCTTGCCTATTTGGTGTAAAACTAGTGTTGGGGCGATTGGGGGGACTTATTGAGCATGGCATCCTGTTGATAGTCGCCAGATCAGTATGAAAATGGCGACACATACCACACATTCCACATGCACAATGTTTCATGATAATATCTTAATTTCACCCTAAAAAAAGTTCAGTTATATAATTGACATTTGTGTCATTCAATCAATCAAGAACATCAACATAAAAAAAGTATAGTAGTATATATAGATATACATATAGTATGACTTTTGGTATTATACAGTAGAGTATTGTATGTAGAGCATAGGACAGTCAGTCCTAGACCATGGGTCAACTGGGAATTTCCAATGAAAACGTGTACTCTCAAGTGAGAGAATGTGCATAATGCATTATTTACCAAAACTGAATGTGTCACAATGCAATACAGTTATAGGATTATCAGTTTCTTATAGTAGTGAGAGAATAGTTTTAAGATTCCTGCAGTTCTGTCAGGAACACTTACATAACATTGCATACTGCAGACTATTTGGCTGTGACAAAGTCAGCAGTAAATATACAAACAGGACATCGGCCATATCTCTGCAATTCTTTCTCCAATCGTGTAAAAAATTGCTCGCTGGCTAGACAAGTCCTCCATGTACCTGTGTGCTGTGCTTGATGTTCTTTTGGTTGGCCCTCCAGATTTGCCGCTGGCAGCTATATTTTCAGCATTCATTTTGGGAGAAACAAGTCTCTGGCAGAACTTCTCATTGTGGCTGCTCAGTGATGCATGTCTGTTGCACAAACCATTGCCGATCTTCTAATTATCATGGATTCTGCTGTGAGAAAACAAGCTGTGGTAGAAATAGCATGACCCAATGGTGTCTCTAATTTGCATTATCATAGAGTATTCTGCTGTTTGCCTTGCTGTGTGATTAATTCATGTGTGTATCATTAATGCAGGAATGTCCAGGGGCAAAGACAAAAGCTCGGTCAATGTGAAATGAAACACGGGAGCAGGCTGTTAAAAATTGCGCACACATATGCACACGCTTACACACAAACTGAATGTTGGAGCTAAAAACACAGTGTGACTTATCTGATGCCCTTGTTTTGAGAAGTAGTGCTCTGTTTAAACTAACAGAAACAATGATTGTTGACCCTCTGAGAGGGAAGGCTTAATATGCAGATGAGGTGTGGGACTGTGCACGCTGCAGGATTTTGACGCAAAACATTGAGTTCTCTTTCTCGCCCTCTTTATCCATTCATTCACTCTCTTGTTCTCACTTTCCCTCCATTCTCTATTTTTCTCTATTCATTTCCCATTATTTTTATTCTCTGTTGCGCTCACTTTCTCCTTTCACTCGCTTTCGCTCTCGGTTCAGAGCTCCATCTTTTTCTCCATCAATTTAATCCGCCCTCCCTCTCTCTATTTTGTGAGACGCAACAATCACTCTGCACTAAATGCTATGGGAGCCAGAGGTAGAATAACAATGGCATATTCATTCCAAAATCATAACACAGTGCAGCTGGCATACAGGCAACACAGCCCTAGGAGATCTTCTAACTTCACTGCAGCAGCCAGCAAATACAGTTTGGGAAGTGACAGATTCGGCAACAGCGATATGCATTCTGCAGTGATTAGAGCTGTGCATTTAAGGAATACCACCACTCACATGTCTGCTGGAGTAGAAGCAGGAGACCAGTGTTTGCGGAGTATGGGCTTGCTGACGGCATCGAATGCTTGATTCACACTGATGAAACAAACTGGGAAACGCTCCTATGCACATTGCTATGTTTTCAGCCATTTCTGTAAATGAGATATCGCCCAATGTGTGAAGATATTCATTTGCCTAAGCTGCTTATATGTCAACCACCAGCCAAGACAGATGCCGTTCAGCATGAATCCTGGCTGTCCTGGTCTGAGGTTGGTGGCCGAGCAGCGATGTGCC
The DNA here is from genome assembly GCA_002120245.1 of Maccullochella peelii. Lineage (NCBI taxonomy): Eukaryota > Metazoa > Chordata > Actinopteri > Centrarchiformes > Percichthyidae > Maccullochella > Maccullochella peelii. Next base: position 11,285 of record LKNJ01000273.1, read on the forward strand.
ATGTGAAGCACATTTACCCCTGGCTGTGGGTCTTTTTTTAAACTCCCTGGCCGTTCAACATGCTAATGACCGTGACCAGTTTAAACCCCACCGCTTCATTCGGCACCCCGGCCCTGCTATCTCAACTCCGATGGCATGCCTCGCAGCTCTGGGGCTGAGTGAGATGGGGACAAATGTGTTTGTCTGTGTCAGGAATGGAGAGACAAGGAGAATGAGACAAAAAGGAAGCAGAGGAGGAGAGAAAAGAAGAGGAGAGAGAGAGAGAAGAGGGAGAAATGTGGTGGCAGCATGTCAGCTTCTGATAAGGGCATTAGTCTGCCCCCTGTGGGTCGGAGTGAGAGACTGACACTGCAAGCGCTCACACATACATGCACACACGCGCACACACACGCACACACCTCTCTGTGGATATCAGCTTTGCTGTCTGGGACTAGTCAACAAAAACAGATAAGACCTGCGCATGGCAAACAGCAAGAACTACACTCTCAGTCACTCTCTGAACTCCTCTGTCCAAACCACACATGAAACACAGAAACGGTTATTTTTACATACACACAACTAGTATTCACCAAATGTGTAAAAAAACAAACAAAAACAACCCCCAGAAGGAGTCCAGAGACGCGAGCCAAGGCTGTTGGGTCCTGTGGGACTGACGCCTCTTTCATGTCAGGCATGGGATCCATCCTAAATGGAGCAAGGCCTTTTATTTACAGAGCTAATTGACTGCAGAAGCGCATATGGAGCCAACTCTAAACAATGCCCCAGATCTTGTATTCATAAGTGAGTGTTTGAAGGACACAAGATAATCCCTGCAGCTTACACTATGGAGAGACTATAAACTTGGGCAACAGCAGTGCACTCAATAGTGCAGTAACATTGTTGGCTAAATTAAAATTATGGATTACTATTTAACAACTGTTTGCGGTGTTGTAACAATATTATGTGTCACAGCAGGCCTGCTGCAGCTATGTCAACACCGGGGCACAATGATGATTCATAGATGAGAAAAGGGAGAGGGATAGAACAAGAGGTGGAGGGAGTGGAGAAAAAGAAGGAAGGCTCTAATTTGGAGCAAGGACACAAGACAAGATCAATGCCGGAGAATCACAGAAGCCACAACTTCAAAAAAGGAACCGGACAGATATTTCTCTGTGAAGTCCACCACTCATTACCATTGGTAAGAGGGTGCGAGGAGGAGGATGAGTGTGGGCTGTGGCAGATGGATGACAGGGAGCCATGAGGCTCCAGGCAGAAATCTCCAGAGCCTTTATAAGAGCTGGTTAGTTGGAGCACAATGGCCACAGAAGGGTCTGTGAAGTGCAGTGAGTCAAAGAGGATAAAATACCTGACCGTGCATGAACGGGAGGAGTCTTGGGACAGAATATTCTATTACTGTATAAAAGCAGAGATACAGCATGTTCTAAGGTATAAGGGGCACGTATACTGAGAATAACAGTCTTCAGATCATCTGTCAAATTGTAGCAGGAATCAGCTTCAATCTTGTTTTTCTCTTATCTTCTTTTCCTTTTCATCATCTTTTCCCTCGTCTATCTGTATGAACTTAACTGTAATAAAAATCAAAGTTCTGCTATCAAATTTGAAGCTACTTTGTATTTAGAACCAGTGACATTTGAAGAGTGAAGACACTTCTACACTACATTTGTTTATTGTGGTCCATATTGACTGGCTGTCTGCCCCCAACGTCAGACTGCATAGCGCGCACAAGCTGAGTGTGACTGACAGAAGAGGCCGCGTAGGACTGTGGGTGTAGCCTGAGTGACAGGCCTGTGGCTAAATCTCCTGTGCGACCTGGGGACTAAGAGGTGGCCAGGTGTGTGGGTGTGATTGGTGAGGGCAGCGAACAGATTATTTCTTCTTCCTGGCAGCACATGCTTTTTGTGCAAATGCAGCCCCCACAAGCCCAATCGAGATCTATTATGGCCTTCCCAGACTACAGTACATGATATATTGGCTATATAATGGCCTGATTCCACAGATGCTGGGTGACAGAAACAAAAAATAAGCATAACAATCTGCCATTTTAATCTCTGTAGTGTCACATGCTGGAAGACAATAAATGCAGCATATGAGACACCGCACAACGCTTCAACATACAAACAAGCATTAAAGAAAGCTTTTTCTATTGCTCACCAAGAGTGAAAGCGTTGGACGCAAGATTGATTGCATCCATCCATGGTGAGTTCAGTGACACAGAGCAATCAGAGCACTTTAAACTTCAGCATTACCTTTTCATTCAGTGTAAGTGGTGGAAATAATACTAATTATTATTAGAAGAAAGGGTCCATGCTGTCCTCTTCTTCTCACCCATAAACAAATCCAAGCTCATGTTTTGCTGTACACAACTCATTAGCCAATATATGGACACCACGGTGACATTGACAAATGATAGATAATGTTGTTCCCCTCTTTGACATTGTTCTCAATTCTTCCCCTTGTCCTTTTCTCTCATTCATTTTCACGGTTGTATTTGAATACAAACAAAAGGAAACATTGCTAGGATGAAATATAAGCACAAGACTACACAAATACTACAAATATGTCAAAAAAGCTGAAAATAAAAATTTCTAGAAACAAATATGTGAGACTGCAACATTTACACAGGACAAGAATGTGTTCTTCTACTCTAACTGATACAGGAAGCCATACAAACAGAATGTTTTGTAAAGAGTATGTCCACTTTATCAAATTTATTCATATTAGTAATGTGCCAAATATGAAAAGTTGGGTATGTGTAGTACTAACTGGCCACATTATCAAAAACTCAAGATGGCTGCATATAAAAAAAAAAACATGACCATGTGCAAGTTGCATGCAAATGGTTTTATGTTATCATCAATGAAAGTGAGTTATATAAATCCAAAGCTGCAGTAGCAGTATTAAGTTACTTTAATTGGTACAATCATTAGTGCAAGTTCAAGTTTCAAGTTAATTTGTCATTTCAACCATAACAAATACAGCTGAAAAGCGAAATATAAACTTAAAAAATACAGGTAAATTAACTATTGCTTATCTCTCAACACTTAAGCCATGTTGCTTTCAGTGTCTTAGACCGTTTTCTAAAGTGTTGCACTTCGTGTAGACACACTTGGCGTCTATATTTTACTGCTACAGACTACCGCAATGGATTAAACAACCTTCCTAACCCCAGCTTTCCTGTGGGTGACAATGCCTTATTGATGACAGAAGTCAGAAGAGACCAGTAAGACTTATTCCAGCTAACAGGCAGGGCAGAAGAAAGGAAATAAAAAGCAGGGAAGACACATCACTGGAATCCACTCCTGTCAGCTAATAAGTAAGGGTATAATGATTAACCAATTCAAATCGACACTCCGGGCTTAATGTCTGAAATAGATGTGCATTAATTCAAATAGCTTGAACTGGGCTAAAGCTAAAGCTTAGGGCCTACAAGTGCCATTTTCTCATGTAAGCCAAGGGAAGCCATGCTTACCCTATTAGTCAGGCTATTATTGTCATTTTAATAAAAAGATCAAATTATTTCCCTTGTCATATGACAAATTCTGTATTTTTATTATGCTCTTGTGGCCAGCTTTTATCCATGTTTTTACTGAGAATTTCTTCAAATTACAGAAACAGCATCCATCTGGATTGCAAAGTGTGCAATTGTTGGTCAGTTTGTGTGGTGAAGAAGTGTACTGAGCTGCAGTACAGGTATTTATGCCTGTTAGAGGGAAGCCAGGTGAAGTTGGCAGGACTGTGTGGGTGTGTACAGACTGTGCTTGATTGACATCCCCTCGACCCTCCTGTTAGCTTTTTTGCATCTGCTAGGGACAAATTCCTCCCCCATCATTCTTAACGTTATAGGGAGTTTGGTGACCTCAAGTAATTCCCAGCAAACGCTGCAGCTCCTTCTACCTTCAACCTGATGCCATGTTCACACCACATGGGATGGATGGAAAGAGTCCAATGTTTACGACTCGGGGGTGTTCATGTTACCTGACAACTCAAGACAGTTGCAGTGAGAGTGAACTGACAACATAGCATTATACCTCATTAAATCTCAATTTCTTTGAATGACAGGCACGATATGAGGCGTACATGTTTTTTTTTTTTTTTTAAGATGATCTTTTCAGGTATTTTGCCTTTATTGGATAGTGACAGCTGCAGACAGAGATAGGAAAGGCAGGAGAGACAGACGGGATTACATACAGCAAAGGGTCCTGGAATCGAACCTGGGCCGCTGTGGTAAGGACTCAGCCTTAACTGGCACCTCTCTACCAGGTGAGCTACTGGGGCGCCCCTGAGGCGTAAATGTTTGTTCGGTTTTCAGGCACTTACATGTTACTATTAAGCACCAATTCTGACATGTTGAAGCTTTCAGAAAACTTTCCAGTTGTAATTAGCACCTGGATATCGACGTGAAAGGTATCTACAAGTTGCAGTAACTAAGATGTGACATGAACATGACATGAGCAGAGGTAGGTGTTGTGGTACTGTGAAGCCGTGAATGATCAAGACTCAAAAAAGCAAACACTAAATAATATACGTTTGACATATTTTGCCACAACTCTTCTTCTACAAGTCAGTGCAACACAGAATAGATTTCAAGAGCTTTACATATTGTCAGTCATCAAGTCCTTAAACTTGGGCACAAAAGGTGTGATGGCCAGGTGGAGACAGTAATTAAGTGTTCATTAGGGTGTCTGTAGTCTGCATGTTGAAGTAAACACGGTGAGGATGGGAAGGGCCATCTTCTTCAGGCAAGGAGCATCTTCAGCAGGGACATTTTTTGTCCACAAAGTGACAGTGTCACAATGAGCATTCTGCAGAGACAGGTTTTCTTGGAGTACAATCAACTCAGTTTGCAGAGAAGCTGTATTAACCCAGGGGCAGATTCCCCCTGGGTTAATACAGCTGGGTTAATTCCATCGAGAATTCTGTGATATTTCTGACAAGAAATGGGTTTTCAATGCACAGTAGAACTTGTTTTCCCATGCTAAAGTCCTCAAAGCGGATTTGGAAATTTTCAATCAGCTTTTCCAGGAACTCAGCATGGTTCTGATGGTGATTTTTTTTCCACTGGTTGGTTCCAAAAGTTTTGGAAAGTGCAACATGCCTTCCTGCATGTCAATTGTAAACACCTCCGGCTTCCTCTGAAAAGCACACACTGCAGACACGATGTCCCTCACTGTGTTGCCTCTGCCCTAAAGCTTAACATTAAGGTCAGTGAGGTGGGATGTTATATCTGTCAGCTCTTCATTTTTGAAGGAAATCCACAAACATTTTGACTTTTGCATTTTTTTTTTTTTTACTCAGACAGACAAGTGTGAATGTGAGAATGGCCCAAAAGCTCTCCAGCACTCTGCCTTCACTGAGCCATCTGACATTGTTGTGAAGGAGCAAATCATCAAAGTCAGATATGTGCGCAGCGTGTGATGCAGCAGTGCAAATGATGCCTTCAAAAAGTTGACATGTCTCATCACAGTTGTCATTACTTCTGAGTACATTTCACCCAGACTAGCACGCAGAACTGTTTGGTGGGATTATGCACTGTTATCAGACCAGGGTGGTGAGAGTTTAAGCAACACACCAATCCCCTCTCTCTCCCTGTCATGGATGGTCCATCCATGCTGATTCATCCATGGCGAGTGAAATGAATTGTGCCTTTTTTTATGCCATCACTTAGTTGCTGGAGCAAATGTTCAGCAAGAACCTGAGTTCATCTTGCTGCAGAGGTATGTGGGAATGTTATCCAATTGACTTTCTCTTTCATTTCATTTGCTTTCCTTCTAAAATGGCCTCCATCACATTACTCATTTTTACACTCTTATTAATTCAGTGGCCAAAAAAAAGGGCTTCCTGTGTTTGCCTAGGACCCATGCTACTCTCAGTGAAGCCTCCATTGCCTGATCTTGCTGTGTCATTGATTTTACAATTACTCTGCTGCAGGCTTGATATGACGCCTTCAACTGATTTAGTTTCACGGTTCTTACCTCCGTGTTCTGGGGATAGTTTTGTTCAAAATGGGCATCTGACAACAACCTTGCTAACTGCGGTGACAAGCGGGCGGCTGCATGATGACAGGTGAGGTGACGTGATAGGTATGTGTCACTCTCAGTGTGCGGTGAAATTTTCAGGTCCAGAATAAATTGTATTTTGGTCCAGATCCGGACCGGGGACCACCTGTTGCAATGCAATAGTCCTTTTTTTACATTTATTTTTGACATTTTTACTTGTTATAGTAAGAATAGCACAGGTGCAACTAATAATATTACAATGGCCTCATTCCATTAAAGTGTCCCAGTAAACCATGACAGCGAGCCAGCATGCACAATACCAGGGTCCAGAAACTGGAACACCTGAATGGACTGCTGCCATAATTATAGTTTTATTAGTCACACCTGTGTTTTTCCTGCTGTGACATGGCAAAATGTCTGCTAGGGAAAAGGTGTAGCAGTATTTTGGCACACAAGGCAGACAATTTCCTTTTCATAAAAACACCATTTTGTTATTTGTAATTTGTTATTTTGAAGGTAAATCATATGAAGTAAATATAGTAATTATCTTTAAAAGTAACTTTGGCTTTGTATTTGTATTTAAAAGATGCTGATGGCAGGGTTGAGAAACAAGCGCAACCAGCATGAATCTATCCATCCTCGCTGGTGTCAACAGTGCAGGCTGCTGGTCGGGATGTGTGGGGTGTTTTTGTGGCAGAACACAGTTGGGTCCTTGAACCAATTAAGCATTATTTTAATGCCACAGGATATCTAAATATTTGAGGGCTTACAGTGAAAGTGCTATTTTACAAATTATACGTGAAACAAAGCTCTCAATGATTGCCTCTTTAGTCAAAACATAACACAGGAATCAGTCATAACATTAATACTTCAGTAGGGATTACGCTTCAGAAAACTGATATCCTATATAAACAGATTTGCATTTTAAAAGGGAAAGAAAGTCAGCACTATAACTTAGAGAATAAATCTAATCACAATGGAGAAAGTACTGTAATTATCCTTTGGCTAACAAAATAGAGTATTAGTTAATGGTGCCTGTTATCCAATAATTAATTATTTGTACATAATTCAAAATGTTGGCAGTCAGTTTCTGAACAAGGGCAAGAATATAAAACAGCAACCCCCCCACAGAAAAGGACATCACGCAGGATACTGATATATTATTTAAGATTATACATGCTGTAACACTGCATTGTGACCAGCTTGGATTGATGGATGTGGTCATGAAACCAATATGAAATGTGTAAAACGTGATCAAGTATTGTCATATGAAAAAAAAACCACATCATCCTCCCACACGGATCGGATGTGGTTTTTCAAATACTACACTTCCAGGAGAACAACGTTCAAAGCGAACAGTGTCTCAAAGATAGTTCCAGGGTTATCAAACTGACTTTTTATGAGATGATGATTTTTATGAGTTTCCGTGTGTCCCATGATGATCTCAAGACCGATTCTGAATGTGCTTCTTTCTGCCAAGTATGAAATGGTGAGATGTAATGAAATGTATGATTAAATTTTTTTGTCATGAAATCAGGAAAATATTAAATGATTCAAAATGTCAGTGTAATGAGCTGCTCCAACACAAAATTATTGACCTTCAGAAAATTAGTCAAAGTCTAGTCCTCCAGCTCGGTGTACCAAATATTACTGAATACAGATCTGTGAGTACTGATCACAAATCTTTATTTCGCCTGTAGGAATGAAAAATGTAATTCACGCTCAAGGCAACACCTGGTAGCAGGTAGCTGTGAACTGACATATAGCCTCCTACCTCGAGGGTTATTGAGTGCAGCTTCAGTGGCCTTCCTGCCCTCTCCACAGTGGCTCTGGTCAAAAGGGAGACACTGCTCCCCTGTCCCGGCCACTACCTCTAGGTTGCGAGATGGATCTTTTGGCTGCCCAAGGTTCCTCACCCGGTACACTCTGCGACTGCTGGTGTCAGACATGTAAAGAACCTCCCCCATTGGATCCATGGCCAGGTAGTACTTATGAGCAGGGCTGGTGCTAGTGAGAAAAAGTGTACAATGTTAATAAAGAATAAAGTAAGAAAGCAAAGTAAGATTAGATGGTTAAATTGTATGTAAATTTTCCAATGACATGCAGTGGCAACTAAGTGTGTTTAGTAAAGTCTTTTTTCTAACTTACTTACCCAAAGTGGCACAAACTGATAGACAGTAAGACTAGCCTAATTTAGAAAATGCTATTACTCAGTATTCATAACTAGACAATACCATCAGTTGAAGTAAAGGCATTTAGAGGCAATTAGGGCATCCCAGTGAATAGCATTAGTATGATAAGCTCCAGGAGTAAACTTGTGCCTGTGCTGGAACAGCAAGATTAATGTCTTCTAATTTAAATAGTACAGACACCCACAGCGGCTGAATAGTGATAATCTCACTCTTTGGATTTTGTAGCAAGTTTGTTAAGTGTTAATAGAGTAATGATGGATTCAAAGTGTTAAACCAATGACTTATAGTGTCACCATACCTTTAAAATACTACATTCAAACTACATGAAAAAAACAATCTATAAACCATCTTTTGAACAAGGAGAAGTAAAGCTGTTCAAGAAGAAAATGGTGCACCTGGATCCAGACGCCTGATAAGGCTCTCGCTAATGTGCTATATAGGCCTTTTCTACATGACTCTAACACGTATAGAATAGACTGTATACTGCAGAAAGCTGATGGCAATTTTTCTAGAGTCTAGAATATGTAACTCTACTGTATGTCAAGGAGAACATTAAGTAAGTCCTTTGTTTGTGGTAGATCTATCCACTTTAAAACTTAATTTCAATACGCTTCAATTAATAACTTCGTAATTAGACACCTTATTTCTGGAGCTTTGCAATGGAGAATAGTAATGTCATAACTACAGCGAATGAACGCACTTTGATATTAACTTTGTTTAATATCATGCTCACTCACACTTAATTCGATAAAGGAGACATGATGTCAGTGTCTCTCGGTTCAGGGTTTAGTGTGTATATATTATACAAGGCTCACCTATAGTATCAGTACAAAAACAGCAGTGTGCAGAGACCTACAATTGCTTACAATGACACCAAGAAGATGTTTTTGTGCGAGCCAAGATTTTATAGTGCTAGTCATACTGTATGTTCATCAGCACAAATGTACCCACATGTCAGGCAGAGATAAGGAACCTTGTATAAATGTATGTGCAGACAGGATAATGTGAACTGCATAATTCATGCATTCATAAATCCTAGAAAAAGCTGCATTCTTATACAACACTTCTGTTGCAAGTCTAGTGTATTTTGAGAATGGGTTATGCTCATGAGTTGTATTTTATGTTTGTATGCGTTTCTGTTTTTGATTTTTGGTGTTCTATATTATATGTGACAGCTGTAAAATGTTGTCTTTCATGGTTAAATTTGATCTTTTACTACTAGGGAATACGGTCCAAACTAAACTGAGAGCGACAGAAAAACAGGAGGGACAATGACAGTGAGTGGAGACAGCATGCAACAAAGGTCCCAGACCAAAATTAAACCTAGAACATTCATACAGCTAAATTTGGCCTAAGCCAAATGAGCGTGATGTGGACACATAATTGTCTATTGTTCTAGTTGTTATTGTTAGTTTAAGAGAGGTAAGAGTGGACAAAAGACTGGAAATTTATTCAGCTTAAGGCTCAAAAATACAATATGTTGTGTGGAGAAAAGACCATAGTATGGAATTATGCAAGTTTTTGTACTGTTTTTATGAAACTGTCTTTTGTCCGTTAGCACACTGTGAACACTGACTTAATTTACCCTAATATTGACTGGCAGCTGTATACTGTACTTTGTGTAGCAGGAGTGCCAACACTGTGTGCATGTAGCTGTACAAAGAAGACTTGACTTGCTTCTGTACATATAGTCTGCAGTTCATTAATCACACAAAACACCTTTGAGGTTGTCAGGTTATTGGTCTTCATTATTGAGACTTGAACACAGTGATCGTGAAAACTGTGAGAGAGAATTTAAATATTGCACTCTGAACATTGTAACTAACTGAATTCAAAGCAATTACTTTGTAGAGTGAAATCCAATGTCAGCCGGGTCTGGTCAAAGGCTTCCTGCCAATTAAACTCGAAGACACCCAAAGAGATTCAATGAAAAAAGTCTTGCAAGGGAAATTACAATGTCAAGAAAAATATATCTAATGTCATGCTTTTGCAAATTCTTTCTCAATTAAAGTACATTTAAACTTTTTACAGACCTAAAAACCTTTTTTTTTCCTGTACTTAGCAGTTTGTCGCAGGTTACCAATAGGTTGCTTTAATTTTCTGTTTGCTTTGGACATCAGCTGTACACTGTGAGACTATTCTGCCCCAACTAACCCTTCCTTCTGATATTAGCCGGAACCTTCTCGCAACCCAGAATAATAATAAAAAAAACCCACTGCAACACAGGCAAGGCTGCTGTCAGTCATCTAGTCCATTAAGTGCATAACTGTTTACAGAGCTCTGCACTGAACTGCACATACATAATTTAAACTTGATCCTAAGAGAGTTATTCGCTGAATTCCAAAGTGTGCCACTGCTCCACGCAGCATATCATATTTGTTGGGCCTCTTGAAGCTTCCACAAGCTTTGCACGCTGCATATAACTGATTACAAATCACTTCACCTGTCTTTTTCTCAATTAGATGCTCGCAGCTCCGAATACATCTATCCAGTGTAAGGGAAATGAACAACAATAACAACCACAGCACAAGCAATCCCACTCTAGCCTCCCTTTTTCCCTCCACACATAATAACCAAACAATGATCAGAGCTGATAGACATAGTGATCTAGCTGTTCCTGACTGTCTCTCTGAATCAACCGCCTGGGCTTTCAGATAACATTGTAGAGGACTTCCTCCCCCATTTGCTTTACTCCTCGCACCAAACTCTTGAAGGGAAGGAATAGACAATGGTTTTAAGGGGAGTACATCCTATATTGTCTCCCCTCGGAGAGCACCTTGTTTTGAAACCCTGTTGGCTGATAGGCACTTTGCTGGGAAGAAATGTGGAGTGAAAAGCTTTGAAAGCTGAATATGGATGAATAATTAATGTATTTGACTGGGGAGAACAATAGTATAGAATGAAAGAGAAACACTAACATGCTGCTAACAGTAAAAGGCTTCTGCGGAGAAAAGGGAGGAAGCGGGAGCTGTAAGAGAAACCTCCAGGGTGAGGAAAAGTGCCTTCAGAAGAATCCAGTTGCTATAGGCTTAGACCAGCGGTTCCCAACCTTTCCCCCCCACCCCGCCGACGTACCCCCACAGCTCTGTCGGATTAACTGAAGTAGCCCTTCATTGACACCAGCTGTCATGTTCCAAATGTGTTCCTATGAATTGATTTTAAACTCCATATGTAACTACTAGTTGTATAAAAGTGGATATAACAGTGGTAGTAGTAGTTACAATATTTTTTCCATATAGTTTAACTGTCAATGATTAGGTTGGTTAAGTTAAATTTGCATTCATACTTATTTCAACAATTTATCCATTACTATCAGCTATCACCTATCCATTATTGTAGCTATTACTATAACTATTTCAACTGTTAACTGATTCATTAATCGATTCTTTTACGAATATTTATAATTTTGGCTCTCAATTTCAACTAGTTATCCATTACTTTTAGCTAATTATTTCCACTGTTCATCAATTTAATCATGAAGCCATTATTTTTAGCTAACTGTTTTAACTTCCTCTCTCTTGCTAACTAGTTTTCATGGACTCTTAGTAGTAACATGCAGTGTTAAGGTGACTCAGTATGTGGCTATATTTTTTCAAGTTAGATTTTTTTTATTTGGTCTAATTCTACTCCACAATCTTTCCACTTACCAACTGTAGAGACTGCAGACATACCACCTGGGGTACAAGTACCCCTGGTTGAGAGTCACTGGTATACAGAAGAAATATATCACGGCTTGTGCATCACAGGCACAATTACATTTTCACACTTGCAGACATATGTACACACCCACCCAAACAGTACTGTAAACACCCAGCCAGGTTATCCTTTTTGCATGGTTGGAAACTTTGGCATGCTAGGGATGTGGGATCTTGAAAAATCCTCTCTCTTTTTAAATTGGATAAACACTGTCTCTCTCACAAACGCCCACAAGCACAATCGGCTTGATATAACCCCTGATAGTGGTGCACACGTAGACAGACACACAAACATCCACACACACGCACAAACCCTATAACATCTGTCTAATCTTGTGTCAGACATGGTGTATAGAGCTCATCAAGGCTCCGGGCCAGGAATGATGTTGAGGCCATACAAGGGCTCGGGTTTTTAGACCAACTCAGGACGTGAGTGGACCGCTGCATCCTCCAAACAGACTTCCAGTAATCCTCTAAAACATGAAATCCTTGACATTTTGGCTGATTTACAATTTATAAATGTAATATCACCTAGTGAAATTTAAATGAGGATTTGATAGATCTGACTGCAACCTGAGTATATACAGATTTTGGGTGTGGTGGGTTTGTGGGAAGAGGGAAAGTCCGGTCAATGCAATTAGACAATTGGCAGCAAACAAACCATGATAAAGTGCTGTGAGGCATTTTGCAATATGCCCTGTCTTTTCTCTTGACACATGTTCTTTGTGTGCATGTGTGTGTTTTGTACAGGTATATAAAAGGAGGTGTTAATCGCCAGTTCTCACCTGTGTCTGGTGTCCCGGTTCCTGATAATAAGCCATAAAGAGGTGTTTAAAAAGGAGAAAAGAGAAAGTAAAAGCAATCATTTATGATGCTAACGAGAGTCACTCTGAATTTCATAGGCTACAATGAGTCAATTTTCTCCTCATAAAGTGAGATTAGGGTTGATTTAGACGGCTGTATTGTTTCACATTAAATATTAACCTAAACAGGAAGCTTTTTGGCATTTCCTCCCAGAGGACAGGGAAGTATCAAATACAGACACTATGAAACCTCCGTCTGAACCAGAAATATTAGTCAGGGATACAATAATAACAGAGAATGAGAGAGTGAAGTTACATAAGGAGAACACTTTACAGGACAAATGACTGTGCAATCCCATCAAGATTCTACGCTTGAGAAAATACAGAAATAGAGAATGTAGTGCCTGCAGCACAGTAGTAGATATTATCGTCATAATCCACAGAAAAAATATCTTTGTTTCACAGCAAAGACTTTCAGCTTCTCTCACACCCTAAAGAGGTAGATTTGAGTCTGTGATGTCTGAACCTCACACACTCTGCTTTTGCATGAAGACAAACTTCAGAAAATATTTTATTGAGATCAAACAGATCACAACTGCAGATGCCAACCAGAGCTAATGCCATACTAACCCATATCAGCCGAGCTAATTTTGTTTTAATTGTGCTCAAGTCAATGCGATTACTCAGAATCCCACTGCTTCCCACTGTGGGAGATTCCTCCCAGGGGAAGCAGTGGGATTCTCTTATCTCTTATCACATGCATATCCAACAAGATCATGACTCTCACTTGAGTTCCAGTATGGTTCTGGTGTATCCATCAGGATGGACCCTGCGGATGAAGTTGAAGTCCCCCACGTAGAGGGATCCGTCAGGGCCGCTGGCCAGTGCCACGGGGGCAAACAGCATCATGTCCCGAGCTGCGCCACTGCAGCTTGGACCACAGGGGACGCTCCGGTAAAAACCATTCCCCATCACAGTGCTGATGACCGGAGGCTGCTGGGAGAGGAAGACGTTTTCCCCATTTCCCTTGTGAAGGATTCCTGGGGAGGGAGGAATGCAATAAATACCTTAAAGGCCAGAAAACATATTTTCTCAATCAGCTTCATACTATGGGTGATGGGATCCTACATGAACATTTTCTGCCAAAGTTTGAACAGTTTTGTTTTGTCTGAGCTCCTCTCACTGGTTTTAAGTGGCCGGGAGTCATTTGGAAAAAGGTGATGTCACTCACTTTGCTGCACCAATCAGAATTTAGCAATATGTGATGACAGTTGTGGGGTTGCTTTGCTGATCAAACCACACCCACGCAACCCTGATGAGGCAGATTAGCTGAGTTTTTAAGCGTTGAACTCCCAATAAATAATAACTAACAACGTTTTTCAGGGGATTTAATAATTGTAATAATAATGAATTGAGATCTGTATTTATTGTGGTGGTTTGGGCTGCAATGGGATTAAGTATTGGACTTTATTGTATTATCCTTGACGTTTTTCGTAGTGGTGTGTGATTTCCTTCGCAAATGTAAAATTAAGTACACTGCATGTGATTGAGTTAAAGGAAGCAAAACTTCTGTGTCGTTTCCTGAAAAAAACTAACAAAAATTACATTCAATTAAATTTGTGCATTTGAAAATAAAGACAAACCAAAACAGTACACAAGTATATTTTTTGCTCTCACCACTGCGTATGTTGAGGGCGTGGTGTTTGTCCAGAGACCACCCTCCCAGGTTTGAGGGGATCAGTTCGAATCCCTGCATCAGAGCGGTCCTCCTCTCCCACTGGATAACGCCAGGACAGGACTCATACTCATAGCCAACAGAAACTGAAATGCAAACACATATAAACATAAGAGGGCTTGATGTCATGCACCATAATAACTATGTGCTGTAGACCTGCTGTGTCTAACACTACAGTATGTGCAGCAAATTGACCGTATGTGGTTGTTATTTGTACAGAAATTTTACACACAAGCACACACATACCCCATCGCTCTAAAAACTATACTGTATTGAGTGATGAGACAGATGAAAGGCCTGTAGCGAGAACTCATCAGTGTGTGTGTTTGAGAGAGATCAGTGAGAAGTGGAGGCGTAATCAGAAGGAGCCCGTCTTCATGAAGGAGCCCTAGAATTAGCTGCTTGGCCTCTTAGTTGTAATGATACGCTGCCACTACAACTAACAACAGCTTCTTTTTTTTTTTTTTGGCTTGGCAGGATTAAATATGTTTCGACAGTAATTTACCACTTCAGAATTTGAATACGCTTAAAGGCAGCAGGTGACAAAGCCGTACGAGCTCTCGAAAACATGTGAACACACAAACATACTTACATGTCATTCTGAAGCACACAATCACACATACAGGAAGAAAGAAACGCACGCATCAAACATCATCCTTTTTCAGAGGTGAAAAGTAACTGAGCACATTTACTCAAGTACTGTACTTAAGTACAATTTTAAAGGATTTGAGTACTTTCAATTGATGCTACTTTCTATTTTAACTCCACTTAATCTGACAGCTATAGTTAGTAGCTACTTTACAGACGCCTATTTTACAAACAAAACATGTGGTTAACTCATAAGATACTTTATGATGCGATATTATAGATGAGTCACCCAACAAGAAGTAGTTAAAATGAGTTCTACCTCAACCAGGCAACATTACAATTCTGATATAATAATTAAATAATATAATATATAATAATATACAACTCTAAAATGAGCTACAGTATTATGTATACTGAATCTATAATGAAAAATGGTTTTATATTTTCCTAAAAATACTTCTGTAGTTTGGTAAAATTTTGAAGGCAGAACTTTTTTTGTAGTGGAATATTTTTATACTGTGGTATTGCTACTTTTGTTTAAAGCTGCATTCATTATTTGTTTGGCCACTTGGGGGCAGCAAAGCAGGTTGTAAACAAAACTCATTATCACCTTATTAAGTTGTTATAGCAAACACGTTAGCGAACAGTTGCCTATACACATCAAACAGACACAGAGCAACATCAGCATTTATTTGGAGACGTGTTTCTAGCCAACTGATGAATTTAAGGTCAACATTCAATCTCATTTTGGTTGACACATATCTGGCTCTTCAGCAGCTAAATGCTACGTTCACAAGCTAGTTGCTAACTTTGTTTGCCAATTTGTGCTAGTGTGTACTGGGTTTATCAGAGCTTTTTCCACTAAAAACAGCTGCCTGCTGTGTCTGCAAACAACTTTGATGTCAGTTTGTGGGCTGGAAAACCAACATAATGAGCTGAAAGACACTAAAGCGTAAAGGAGAACTGCAGAGTTGGAGGATTATTCTCTGTGGTTTCATCACTGAGTGACCCCTTTCAAATTACACTCAGTATTTAGATAATGTTTTTCATAAAAATACTGATTAGTGCCCCTTTAAGTAAAGCATTTATTCATATTGCATGCAGAGTTTTAGATTGCATTGAGTGGCTGGTGGGCAAAGCTTTCATTGAAAGGAACTTTTCACTGTAAGCCTCGCATGTAACCTAAAAGTCATTACACTTTTCCTTAGGTAACCAAATATGTGCAAAAACATACTACACATGCCGTTTAATTAAAGCAGTAGGAGTTCAGCACAGTTAATTTCGTCACATTTCAAAATGATATAACATTGCTTAAATGAAGATAATCATACTGTACAGACAGCTTGACACGTCCGACACAAACATGGTAGAAGACTAGGTGTCGCTGTCAATCACTGTTGGCACTGATCTCTCTTAACTTGCTTCATAGTAAACCTACATGCCTGCGAACTGATGGGCACTCGGGGAGAACTGGGGTGCAAACTCAGCATAAAGACAAGTAGAGATGGTGGAATATGTAAGTAGGGGCACTCACATTATGTACAAACTCAGGAGATTCCCTGGAGCATGGAGAGAAACTCAGCAGGCACACAGGGCCAACTTAAATCTCCAACTCAATGAGTACAATCGATAAAGTGATTGGGGAGAGAAAATAATGGGTAATTTGGGACACTGGAGATTGTGAAAGGGAAAAAGAAACCATATAGAGTTGGACAAAAGTTCTTAGACTGGGAACTATCTCTTAAGTTCATTCAAAAGGTTCATTTGTTTCAATTTTGTGTGTCTTAAGCTCTGATAGGCTTGTGATCTTGCGTTTTTAAAAAGGTCAGAAACAGAACTGAGAGGCACTGAGTTTAAATTTATATTGAAGTACAATAAAAAAAAAACATGTCTTACAGTGTAACATACTGTGTAATTTCTGACTCTTAAAGTCACATTGCACCCCCCTTGAAGAACCTGTTTCATGACCTGGAAACCAATCCATCCTTATGAAAATGCATCAAAAGTTGCCATAAATACATTACCATGGGACATTGTCCTGTTTTTTTTTTAATTCTACAATAAAACTGACTTTATTTGAGGAACAAGGCTTTTCCAGGGCAAAACGGGCAAAGCAATCTCAAAGGGAAAGTGTCAGTGTTTTGTGAACTGCTCCACAACCGAATATTACTGTAGCTATATTACAAGAAGCGACACACACATCAGCACACGTATACACACTCTCTCACAAACAATACGCATGCACACCATAGTACATGAATGCACACTCAATATCTCACAGGTGAAAGCTTTCATTCCCCTCTGCTGAAGCCCCAGGCGACGTGTTCACCCCAGCAAACAGAGCATGATCTCCCTTTCTCTTGCTCTCTCTGGCTATGTGTGAGCACATGGACTGTGTGTGTGTGTGTGCGCGCGCGCGCGCGCCTGTGTCATTTTGCCAAAGCACTCGGAACCATTGGGGGCTGTGGAAATTTTACCTTATTAAATAACCTCTGATGAAATTAATTTCAACAGTTTCTGTTCAAGTGCTTGTGGATGGAATATTCTGTTGTGATTCAAGTACGAAAAATATGGTAAATTTGACAGATAAACAAATATGTGGTATCCTGATGTCACTGTGGGCCTAAAAGTTTAGCAGCTGTTCAACATAACTGGTCATAGCAAAATAACGGAGCTGAAAATATCATAAAATAGGATATTTATTCACTTAAAATATTCCAAAACCAACTAAAAATAGGCTCTATGAATAAAAAGGGACATAGTATCCAGTGAGAGTGTGGCTGCATGTTATCTATACATCCCCAGGCGCATTAAATGCAGAATTTACACTGGTTTTTACGCGGCCTGGGGGATTTTATCCTATAAATCCAGTGTTTTCTTATTTTGTTGAAACAGGAATCTCAGGGCTCTATTTTGGTGTCGGCTAGGGTGCGCTGAGGTTATTTCCTCGCCTGCGCCGGTTTGGTATCTAGCTGACTCGCCATGCGCCACAGTGGAAGGAGAGGCGAGGTAGAGGGTGTGGCAATGCCAATCTAGCAGCACACTGCAATCTTGGTGCCAAGAATGAGTCCGCCTCCCGCCTGCTCGGAGCAGGTCGACAGCTCGGTGCACTGCACTGTTCCATGATATTTTAGTCATTTTCTTTGGTGAAAACACCACCATATAAACCTCTCTGAAATCACACAAGCCCCTTTATTCATGTTTTGTTGGTCTTTCCACTTTTATATTATTATACTTATATAAGTTTTGGCATTAATGCCAGTGAGGCAGAATAAAGATTAATGGGTAATTCTTACCAGCTCTGTCATCTAAGACAGTAGTAGTAAAAGCCTATACTGAAGGCCTTTCCTTTACTCTGGTGACTGCCTTTACAGCCATCTGAAGACGGCAGGTATCTGTTCCACCTGCAGTCTCTAACTGGAGTGATGTTACACACTGTCAAGCTACAATTACGCATGGCAGATACGCTGGTAAAATTTTGTGCAACCAACATCAAACTTGTCGTTCTGGTTAATTGTTATAAAAAGTTTCTAGCACTATGGTGGTATTGAACTGCAGATGGTTATTATATGGGTCATTGTGATGACAAATAAAATGGAGAGAAGTCATCTGCTCTTGGCAGCATACTGGAGCTGCTGTATTCACATTTGAAACTCTGCACCAGACAACCAGACAGCAATACATTTCCTCTGAGGAAAATTCTCAGGATTCCCAAACTGTCGGTGCATCATGACAGGGAGAGCCCTGTGTTTACACGGCATGAAAGTAGTGACTATGATTGGCCATGATTGTCAGCCTCCAAAAGCACCCACCTATAACGTATGATAAAAAAGTCTTGTTCTCGTGCCCACTTTCTTAGTTAGAGTCGGCAGCAGCTGAGCTTGTTGCAGGTTTAAATATCCTCAATCTCGATCATGCTGTTTATCCTGCTATTATTTCCATGCAAGTTTCAGATTTAAGTGTAGAAAATGTACTACATCTGTCAGTTGTTTATTCTAAACATTAATACGCGCATGCACATACCCAGGGCAGACCCCACACCCAGCTGAAAATATGTTTCTGTGCATGTCAGGAACTATAGAGAGGGAAGGTTTCGGGGAAAACATGGGTAGAGAAGAGAGAACAAGGGAGGGCAGGGGAAAACAGGAGAGAGGTAACAGGGGAGATCAGAGAGAATGGAGGAAATAACAAGCAGTTAAGAGAAGAAAAGAGAGTTCCAAAGAGGACAGAAACACAGGAAACACAATGAGGGTAGAGGAAGATGGGGGGCGAGGGAAGGGGGCAAGAAGGGCAGGGAGGAAGGTGGTTCAGCAAAGCAGGGCAAATATAAAGCAGGATCAGTGGAGTTGAGGAAAGGTGAAAGATCAGGAGAGAGCTGGAGCAGATGAAATGCTGCTCTAACAGATAAGGAGAGGAGGAGGGGATGGATCAGGAAGAGAGAGAAAGCCTAGGGATGGAGAGATGCAATCTTTGTGCAAGACCATACACTTGAGTGGACAAAGCTTCCGATATGCCTGCGATATCTCAGTGCTTATGGAAAGCTCTCTCTCGCAGCTGCACTGTTTGTCTAAAACCTTCCACAAAGAAAAGTGGTGAACACAGATAGCAGAAACATTATCTCTTAAATGACCAATAAGAAGTTCAAAGGTTTAAGCCTTGATAGCATCTTTAAAATGGCTGTTTTTTTGCCGTAATGAAGCGAAAGAGCAATAACAATAACAGTTATACATCCAGTATATCTTTTTTTGCACAGGTGAGAGAGGACATTGGGGGAAAAAAGACAATGGGTCACATTCATGAAAGCTTTCCATGCACAGATTTGTATTTTGCACAATTTTCTCCTTACAGTCAGTTCTGTCCTAGAAGTACTATCTCCCTGCCACTGCAGATGATATCTTTACTGCCAGTTACTCTATATTTGTAGAGCCATCCATCTTCCCATTCCTTCTTCTAGAGTTGCACTACTCTAGTCTTGGAAAGGTGGCACAGAGTTGAAACTGCTTGCTGTTCACCTGTTCGCACGATCCACATCCCACTGCATTAATTACATGTTTTGAATTTCCTGATTAACGATATTTTAACTATAGTAAACACTTCCTTGCATTATGCTAAATCTGCAGTTGTCAAACCATTATTAAAGCAACTAAACTTAATCATCACAATAATTATTCATTATCCAGTCTCCCATTTCCCAGCAGGAGACTGTCCATTAACAATTGGTTGATTACCTACTGAATGGTCAATCACTGACATGATGACTTCCCATGAGGCTTTTGTGCAAACCACAGCACTGAAACAGCCGCTCAAAGACCTTAGAGTTAAAAGGGATGATGATACAATTTCTGTTCTTGTGTTTGACCCAGGTGATCAAAACTTCTCATTTCAAAAGTTTGAGGCAGCCTTTTCCCCTTTTCTTTTGGAAATACTATGGCAATGATACTAAGCTACAAACTCATTTTCGCATGGAAACCTGAGCCCTTAACAGTTCAGTCACTTGGGAAGTATGCTTATTTGTTTTCTTGTTGAGTTAGATGAGAAGATTCATACCACTCTCATGCCTGGGCATTAATTATGCAGCTAGAGCAAGGAGACAATTAGCTTAGCTTAGCATAAAGACTGGAAATAGCTGGCATGGCTCTCTTCAAAGTTCACAAATCCACCTACCAGCACCTCTACAGCTCAGTAATTAACACAAAGAGAAGTTGTGGTTTTACAGGGAGTTACATCCTGTTATCATTTCTTGGTGAACAGTGTTCAGGCGCAGTGACTTTCTGAAGTCTCCGCTGGTTGCCTCACGGTGTGCCCAGAAATAGCACCAACATGTAACTCCCGGTAAAACCACAACATGTCATTTTAACATGTCTGTTTGGATTAAAAAAAACCCAGAGATTAGTAAGCTTTACAGGTGCTGGTCATCTGCCTTAACCGGTTGGGTTGAGTGAGAGTGAGAGTGAGAGAGAGAGAGGAATACATTTGAAATGAGGCCCATTGTACTTTATATTCTACTTACCAGTTGCATGAGTGAGGCCCCAGACCTCCTGGCCATAAACATCAGTCTTGTTCCAGACCAGCCTGTGGACCAGGCCAGGCCCAGCGGGATACCAACGCAGGTACAGCCTTCCCTGGACCGATGCACGGACATGCACCTTGGACAGACCGCCCAATGGGGAGATGGGGGATGATGGGGAGGGAGGAGTGAGGAGGATTCGCAGCAGAGAGAGGTAGCCTGCAGCACGGGTGCTCAAATAGTTCAGCTTTGCAAAGGCTCCTGGGATTGAAACTTCTTCCTGCACCGCCTGGAGAGAACAAGATGGAGAGCAGAGTGAGAAATACAGGTGACGGAAAGAGGATAAATGAGAAATGAGAGTGTTTAATCATTACTTCGCATTTGTATAATAAGCTAAGTAATAAGTACTATTGGCAGGTACGGGAAGAAATAGCTCACACAGAAAGGTCCAGTAAGCACATAAAATATGTGTTAGCCATGTTAAAATAATAACCATACAAATTAACAACACACGTTTCTTTCTTAGTGAATGAAATTAACTCTGAATGATGATATCTGTCTGTACCACAAGGGTTTTTCTTTTAAAGAAAATGTGATAATATATATACACCTTACAGCCTAGCAAATAAAAAGTCATGCTCTTCTCTCTTATAAACCATTAACTAGCTGCTACAGCAAACATTTATTCATCCACTATAATATTTCTCTTGGCTAAAATCAGATTCCATTTTCAGTCAGTAATTACCTTAAATCAAATTACCTCTAAGACGACTATCTCTGACACATTTTCATTAAAAGTCTAAAGGCTTTGATTGCCTTTATTAACACAGGTGAACACAGCGGACGTTACTTAGGTCACTGTGAACACTAAGCGCTGTTTATTTGCTCGCTGCCTCTTTGTCCTGAGGTGATACTTGTCATGAGGATAAAATGTTCTTTCATTTGGATGATCTGTACGTCCCAATCTCAACAAGTTTGAACTGTGAAGTGCAGATGATGTGTTGATAATACTGACATCACTTTCCTCTGCCACAAAACGATCATGTGACTGTAGCACATACTGGATTTGACATTTTCTGCAGTCTATCATGTGCACAGGCAACGAGAAAAAAAACATTCTGTGTACCAAGAAGTTTAGTTGGAACTGAAATAAGGTCAGGGTGAGGTTTTGGTCACTGTAAGAAAAACATCTTTGGAGTCACATAGGAGGGTAAATATATAATCACCAGTCTGACCTCCACACCTGACTTTCAGCCACCTAATTTGCTTTTGATGTGGGGAAGTATATGGATGGAGCGCAAATTTGCATTTTGCTCATTCCTTATTTGCATAATGCAAATATGAATTGAGCTAAATTTGCAAAATCCTGCGAGTCCAGGTTGGTTTGTTGCTGAGCTGTAACAAATTGAGTCTACGTTTCATTCGTACTGCCTGTCATGTGTAGACATGAAGCAGTGCATTGTTACATTTCATACAGATTTCCCGATTGTAGTAAAGTAGTTTTGTACCTGTAGCTCAGGTACTGCTGGCCCCTTCTCTGCACATGCTCTTGTGTATCTGGGAAGCGGGTAGGGTAGGACAAGCGGGTAGGGACTCAAAACACTCCTGATGTCACATTTAGGAGGTTGAGCTTCCTCCCTGGACATGGTCACCTGATCCAAAACCAGGAAGTTGTTGTTAGGTGTCCAGATGGTGCGTGTCTGTGGCAGGAAGGGTGGGCGCTGGAACATCAGGGTCATAGACATGGCGCCCAAGGTCACCAGGTCAAAACTAGAGTTAAATGACAGTAATACAGAATAAGATTGGAGCACGAGAGGTTTAA
This sequence comes from Maccullochella peelii, assembly GCA_002120245.1. Taxonomy (NCBI): domain Eukaryota; kingdom Metazoa; phylum Chordata; class Actinopteri; order Centrarchiformes; family Percichthyidae; genus Maccullochella; species Maccullochella peelii. Next base: position 34,123 of record LKNJ01000273.1, read on the forward strand.
GAGAAGCATATCTTTTGTGTGTTTTGTGTGTGGATGCCTCTACCTTCCGTCCTGCCTACTGATAGTGTAACCATACTCTGGATGCTGTGGGAAGGTGATGTTGACTCCAACCAGAGGCGAGCCATCCTGCAATGCAACGCTACCTCGAATCACAGCTACCCGACTGGAAAAACAGAGACGGGAAGCAGAGAGAGAGAGCAAGAGAAACAGAGATACACAAAGAAGGGGAGAGATGACAGGTTTACAGTGATGGAGAACATAATCATTGTTTGAAGAGAGAGGCATGTTGTGACGCACTAGCCAAACGACCTTGTGCATGAAGAAAAAGCAACTGCATTTATTCTGCTCAATACAATTCCCTTCTTTAGCGCAGAGAAATCTGCCAGCGATTGCCAGGATACAAGGACCATAAATATAGCTTCACCCAAAGTAAAACCTTTCAACACCGCGTCATATAAAAAAACAACTTCCACATCATGTTTATATTACAGTGACAGTGGTACCTGCAGCAAAAAAAGGGCTGTGCTGTTCTTTAAATAGCCCTTAAACTATCAGTCACATCTTGACTATTTTGAAATATTAATCTTGATTTTGCAGCTAAAGTGTGAAATACACTGCTTAAACCAGGAGAAATTGTTGTACTGGTGAAATGAAGACAGATTTACATAGACACATGTGTTGCACACACACACGTTTATTGATGGAGCCTATCTGTTACTCCAGAAGAGGGATAAATGAAGGATGGTGAGGTTTCTCCGGGTGGCTGCATTGCCCCGTTTGTTACTCCTGTCCTGAAAGCTGCCATCGATTTCCTCTCTGAAAAAACGGCCACATAATTAATTTATTTGTTTATTCTACAAGTGAACCAGGGGAGAGAGAAAAAAATGCACTTTACCATTTTTCATAGAGGCATCACTTCTTTTTTTCCCCAAACCAAACTTTCTAGGCCATCATGCCAGTGAGATGTATTTCCTCTCTTAGATGGCAGTGAGAGGCCACTGAAAAATTTATGGTGACACCTTCACGACTGGCATAACTGAATGACACATTAAGCATTAATATGTTACAAACAAATACTCTGCAGTTGGCGCCCAACACTGATCCCGCAGGACAATGCACTGCCGTGTGACTGCTAATCTCCAGGGGGACACAGATCACCAAGATGTGTGTACAGGCATGTGCCTCATTCATATGCACACACATACACTCTCATTACACAAATAATGGGTGACTTAATGCAATAATACAGATCTATTTACTCAATTATCTACAAGTCATGTCTTCAGCATACTATACACTAGGACAACACAAGGACACAGAAACACAAAACAAATACATGAAGGTATTCGCATGCACAGGCTGAGCTATTCACACAAAGAGTAAACAAGCACATACCTGGTATCAAAGGGCACATCTCCGGGGAGAGTGTGTGTGGCCGCTTTGCCAAGGAGGAAGCGTATGCGGCGGTAGAAGCTGTGAGTGTGTGTGCTGGTGGGCAAGGGGGGTGTGGAGGGGGGGGGTGGGCTCTGCTGCAACAGGGCCAAGGGGTCGGCCGAGCCGTGACACAGAGGGTCCGAGCCGCAACTCAGCTGCTCGCAGCAGTCTGGGTCTACACAGTCAATCAGGCCATCTGAAAAGGGACAGGAAGTTAAACATTTATAAAATAAAATAGTTAAAATAAAAGCAAACATTCACGCACATAGTGTTATGTGAGGAGTTGGTTGTTTAGAGGGCACTTGAATTCAAGCAGTTAATATAGGCGAAACATTTACATCTTTATAAGGCACAGCTGATAAAGGCTTAAATAGATTTAAGGTGCTGAGAACACATTTCTATTCTAAAGGCCAAGGTACTGTATATATCCGCAGTGGAAAGACATAAAGAAGACACCATAAAACCTCAGAACTGCAGAGAAAACTCTACTGGAAAGAACTGCATCATTATCACAAGTATCAATCAAATGACATTCATTAGGGGCCATCAGCGTACAATTATAGCATCTATTGCTATAAATCAGACTGGCATCACCGGCATTATCTGAATGTGATCCATACAAGTCCGGCATAAACAATGAGCCGCAGATACAAACCGAGGCGGCAGGTAATAGGAGCCAGACTGGCATTTGTGTTTCCTATTTCAAGCCTGTTTCTGAAAAGGCAGGAAACAGTGCTGACATTTAAATGCATCTGGCCACAGAGCAGAGAGCTAAAGGCCAACAATATTCTATTATAACCTCATCCCACAAAGGCAGCATAGTACAATGGTTGATTTCCATAAGATTCACTACTTCAACTTGAAAGCCCACTATTAATTGAATTTCTCATATCATTGTCATTAAAAACAAGTTTCTCACTTATTATGCAGGCGTGGTTGTTAACCATTAAACTAAGTACAGTAAAAATGTAGATTATGAACATATGTAATACATATGTACTGTATGTGCATCTAATTTCACTGTCTATTGTGTGGAAAAATGGTGTTTTTTCCTGAGGAAGAACAATAAATATGCCCCTCACCCCCATGCAGGCAGAATAATTGAAACCCTCTCTTCAAACTTCCTCTTTATTCTCTGATTACTTGTGATAGCATCTCTCCATCTCTGTCTATCTTCAGAGACAAAAAGATTGCTGTGAGAGAAGGCTATGAGAGGCTACGCTATATCTGCAAATTAAGTGAGATGGCTGAATTGGGTGGTAGAAAATTATGGTATTTGAAAATCTGTGCAGAGAGGTGGAAGGATAGAAACATAAGAGAAGTATAAACGGTCTCCATAAGTCTTTGTTAGTGAGTCTTTCTCCAGCATAATCATCCCTAAATTCACAGACACTTGAGGAAGTTCATCAATATTCATATGGCATTATAATACCATGTCATTAATGTCATACAGTGTGTACACACACACACACACACAGTATATGTTTTTCCCCATTTTTATACACACTTTGTGTTTTATTATGTGTATATACTGCATATTTGTATTGATGTTGATGTATAGCACTTTGTAACCTGTGTTAAAAAAGGTGCTATATAAATCAAGTTTTACTTCCTTCCTTACTTAACTACATCACATACACTTCCCATGATGCAACCAACAGCACCTTTCTGTTAGACCCTCCCTGCCTGCCAATTAAAATATTTTGAAGCAATAGTCAGACATTTTGGGAAATATGCTTGTTCACTGTCATGCAGAGAGTTAAATCTGTCTATTCAATTTAAGGCTACAGCCAACAGCCAGTTAGCTTAGCTGGAATCAGAAGGAAACAGCTAGCCTGGCTCTGCTCAAAGGTAACATCGATCTAAAAAGGACTTCTAAAAATCACTGATTAAAAATCTTGTTTAATCCATACAAAAACCACACCAACAATTTGTGGTTTTATTGGGGGTTATATGACTACTTCTTGGTCGGGCACAGTGACTTCCTGGAACAGATAGAGAATAGTATCGTCATCCAACTGTCTGCAAGAAAGTATTTCCTTAATGTTGAATTATTCCTTTAAACTCTACATCCTCACGTTGTATTATTTTAAATGTGTAGTATCCAAGTCCAAGCTAAGATAACCCCTGATGACATCATTAGGGTTATTTTTTGACAAAGCTGCAGAGCCACAGAAGACACTGTCTGAAACGGTTTTCACAGGCTGGCTAGCAATCTTCATGAGAAGTAAACTGACCTTTATGTGCAAAATTGGTGTAACGCCCCTTTAAAAAGAGGCTAAGTAAGAAAGGGTTCAAGTTTGTTTAAGGTGTGACTGAATTAATTGTTAATACGCTCATATACAATGTCTAAAAGTATTAGGTGCACAGTGTGACAGTCCTTAATTTCTTAAACACCACAGATGAAACCTCCATTAATGACAAAACATAATCAGAACAATACACTGTTGGCAGGCCATGGTCCTGCTATGAGTCGTTTCCTTTATTCAGCCCATCTTTTATACTCAACAAAACATTTTTTATTGTATGGCTCTGAGGTTATAATCCCGGGATAAGGACCTGTAATTCATGTTTTGAGCAGCTTTCTACTCTGACTTTCTGAGGTGTTGGCTCAGTCAGTCATGCAGCTTTGGTAAACAATGTGCAGGAAAAAAAAAAAGGTTACATGGCAGCTATCAGCACCCCGCACCAATGGAAAAAAGGACTACAAAAAAAAGTAGGTGTGTGTTTGAGGTTTTCCTGCTGCTGTGGGCACTGATTCAAACGCCACTCATCACAAAACACTGAACCACACACACAAAAAAAAATAAAAAAAAATAAAACACAAAACAAGGAAGCTTTTACTCCAAACAAAAGCGACAGTACCTTGTTTGCAATGATGGATTACAGCACCGGCTTAACGGGCATGTGCATAATGGATATTTGATGGAGTTTCAAAGTGAATGAACAGAGTTGAAAGCAATGTAATATTGCTGTATATTCTTAAAACTTGTTACGTGTTTAAGTGCAGCCTTAGATGGAACTGAAACGGCGAGGAAATGATTGTAATGAGCAAAGCTCCCGCTACTGCTGATATGTTCCTTTCTCGTCTCTTCACCTGAGGATAGAACTACACAGCTACGAGGCTGAGCGACAAACACCCCTCACCAAACACCTGATAACCATCTATCCTGCATGGTTTGCTGTATTTAGACTTGTGAAAATTTCTTTGAGTGCCTTTTATCCCAGCAGGTGGAATGCATATTATACATTTAGAAAAACACACACTTGCAAAAATGTGTGTGCACACACACACACACAAACACACACACACACAAACAAACAAACACACATATTCAATATAATAATGACCAGCAAGACTCTACGGGAGTCTCAGCAGGGCTGGGACAACACAGAGGAATGAAGGGGAGGAACGATGAGGATGATTTTTCGGCCCAGAGAAAACAGGAGGAGGAGTAATGGAATGGAATGGACAATCTGCCAGAAAAACAGAAATGAAAGAGGTAAGAAAGAGAAAAAGAGATAGAAAATGATAGATGATGTTAGAATGTCACCTCCGTCGTTGTCTGTTCCATCACTGCAGTCAGTTTCCATGACAACGCTGCATCCAGGCCCACTCCATCCAGTCTGGCAGACGCAGCGCCAGCCGCTCTGCTCCAGGGTACAGCGCCCATGCCCACTGCACAACCCTGGGCAGCCGTCTGAAAAGGTGTGTCCCACGTGCACACACACAAACACACACACACATTTTTGGCATTTGTGAGCATGTTGGAGGAGCACAATATGAAATTCAAATCCTAAATAAAGATAAATTACCTTTCACAACAACATCCAAATCATGAGTAACTGTGGGGGGGAGAAAGTGAGAACTGGGTAAGAAAGCAATTGCAAATGAAAATGATCAAACAACAGCGACACCTTTTTTTAAAACCCTATTAATCACACTAATCCAAATATCACAGAATAATTAAACACTCCCACATGCACGCACACACACAGCTCACCAATGTTACAGTGCTCTCCCTCCCAGCCAGGCTGGCAGATGCAGGTCCCGTCGTGGCACTGGCCGTGTTCTTCGCAGCGAGGATGGCACGCTCTCTGGTCGCACGCAGCACCAATCCAACCCTCCTCGCACTGGCACTGGCCCTCTGAGCAAACACCATGGCTGCCACATGGCACCGGGCACAGCTCTGTCAAACAGGTGGGTGAGGATATGCGTGAGAAAAAAAACAAAAAAACGTGTATGTTTGAGAAGAAGAAAGAATGTGAGGGAGGGGAACAAATGGAGGAATTGAGCGTTGGAAGAAAAAGGAAAGGTAAAAGAGGCACAGGGGACACGGAGAGAGGAAAAAAGTCAAAAATTCAGAGTTGGGGGTGAGCCATCGGATATAGGTGAGAGAAAAAAAAACAGGCGATAGAAGAGGATAACCTCAGAGACTAAAAAGTCTACTTTCTCACAATACACAATCTTCCCACCTCTAATAGCTGAGCTCCCTGAAGGAGATGAAGAGTGAATAGACTCATAATAACAGCTAAATGATTCTTATTTGCACCGCATATTTAAACTACAGGGACTCCAATTCAGCTCTATTATTCTTTTCTGACATTTTGATCAGATTTGGTGGGTATGTTAATACCCTTTCTTTTCCTCCATCTCTCCATCTTTGTCTCTGTCAGCTTTCTCTTTTGACTAACCCCCCCCCCTCTCTCTTGCAACATCCCTTTAAAATTCTTTTCTCCTCTTTTTGTCTATTTCCCTTTCTCTGCGCTCCTCGCCATCTAACTCCTTCTCTCTCTCTGCAGAAGCAAAGCCTCATCCATCAGTAAAGAGAGCAAAGTGCTGGAGGCACACAAAGACTACTTATCCAGCTGCAGTAAAAAGTTATTTCAATTTAAATATACATAGCATGGAGAGGGGGGAAAAAGTGGATTAAAGTTGAAGAGTTTTTCAGCTCTCTATTAGAATTACATTAGCTTAGCTATGCTTCAACAAGACCAGGACGTAGAATTGCTGGGTCCTTTTGATTAAAAGCCTGGCAGGTAGAGAGAGGCCGCTCATATCTCAGATATTCAGCTACGGTCTATCATTATCATGGGCTATATCACTATAATAAGGCATGCATACACCTGAGAGCAGGAGGTAATGCAAATTGCCTGCAAATCATTGGTGTGCATGGTAAAGCGGATCCTTCCCAACACCAGTGTTAAGTTAGTGTGGTGGAAACAGTGCTATAATGACCGTTTCCTCTCTGTCAGTCTACACTGCAAGGACAAGGAGTACTGCATTCACTATTTTAGACCTTACAGTACACATGCTTTACTTTCCTCATTACAATGGCTCCCTGCCTTTTCCTCACAATCAGTGTACAAGTGCTGTCTATTTAAGCAGGCAGAGTTTACCGAGTGTGAAGGAAAGTTAAGGTAGCTGTACATGTAAGAAATATTTTTTACAACTATATTTAACAACCACACACTAACTAATATGAAGCGTACAGGTAAACGGGTATGCAACATCAGCAAGCTTTTAAATGCCAAGCTCAATGTCCCTCAGAGTAGCAGTCTCTAAAAAGGCCTTACAGCAAAGTGAGAAAATAGGTCTTTTCTTTTTCTCGCCTGCCTTTTTCCCCTTATTTCGCTGAAGGGAATATATGTGTGTGCATGAGTATATGTGTTATAGTAAAAAAACAACAAAAAAAAGCACAGTAAAGTGAGTGCTATTGCAAGATTGCAAGGGGGGGTGGGGGAGCTCCGGAGTGCTGCTGTGCCGAGAGTCATGAGGGGAAATCTCATTTACGACCAGCATGAAGAGAGTGCAAAAAAACACACATGCAAACACACACACAGACCCATTTCACAGAGTGGCTCCAATCCATATTTCTCTCTCATGTCTATCAAATCCCCAGAAAATGGTATCTGGCAAGACCATGCTTGCTACAAGAACACTGGCAAACCAGCGATGTGCAGTTGCAATTTTCGGTGTTTTTTCTGTGGGTGAACAGTAATCCTCAGGTCTTACCAGTGTAGCAGTCTGGTCCGGTCCAGTTGGGCTGGCAGGCGCAGGTGTCTGACTCAGGGAGATAGGTGCCATGTCCTGAACACTGCTCCTGACAGGCTGGCAGCGGGTCATCACAGCTCACTCCTGCCCAGCCTCCCGAGCACACGCACTCCCCGCGCACACACACGCCGTGCCCGCCACACTGAGGGTCTATGCAGTCCACTGCAGAGAGAGAGAGGACAAAAGGAAAAGCAAGAATGAGTCAGAGGTGAAGGGAGGGAGTAAAAGGGTGGGGGGGAACAAGGGGTTGGGGGGGGTGCCTGCCTCATTATAATCATCAGTTCACCGAGTATGAAAGCAGTGTTCTTTGCATCCCATCCAGGAGTTAACCACCCTAGCTACAATCCCTGTATCTGTTCCACAACATTACACTTCATAGGACACTTAGAACTGAGGCTTTGATAAGGGGTGAAATGGGTTGGTTTGTGTGCGTGTGTGTGTGTCATGGTGGTCTGCGCGCTACACCGTGTTAGTGTAGTGTAATTACAGCTCTGAGTGCCAAGCCAAAGCTCAGCACAGTTCAGCTCAGCTTGGCTCAGCTCAGCTCCGCCGCTCAAGGTCAAACACCTGATTCAGTCTCTACAGGCCAACATACCGGAGGCAACAGCAGGGCGGTCTTTAGGACAGCTGTGCCATCAGGTTATGACCAGGTGTAACATCATCATTTGTTTTAAATATCATGGCTTTGTTTATTTTTGCTAATTAATTGAGTGGTTTTACAATGGACAGCTGCAAGTGGCAAATATGACAAAGCCTAGGTTGGTTTCCTGTACTGTAAGGTGCTTTAGCTACCTGAGTTACCTGAATCATTTATATTTTGTCTTTTGGAGCCTAGGCCATTTTTCACTCCCTTTGCTTGTAGGTTTATGTCTTGACTTCCATAATAAAACTGCATATACAGCATATAACAAATAAACAGTATACATACAATGATTTGACACAATTTAAAATTGTTTGGGTTTTTTGCTTGTATGTCCTAAGCTTTTCAACACACCATGAAAATCTGTATGGATAGAGTGGAGTTTCAATGTTATAATGATAAGCCAATAAGAACCATGTTGATAGGACATTCAATGCTTTACTGCTGTCTGAAAACAGTGTTGTATCATATAATAAAAAAGCAAATTGTCATGGATTTTGTCATTCCTATTATTTTTCTTATTCCCATTTCCATTTGGGATAAACATGTTTTAAGTTCTTGTCAGCAGGGTTCCCAGCATTCTTTGGGTGATGTAAAAAGGAAGTATAATGTTGCCATGGAGTCAGTGAATTAGCTCTGCACTACCTGAACTCTGTTTTTGCAGCCTACATTTGTTTACATGTTGCTAAATCTGCACCATGAAAAGTCATGCTGAATTATCTACTAGCAGTCCCTGTTTGCACCATAACCATGGATGTACAGGCAACAATCATCCAGATTGCTTTTGAAACTGCAGAAAAAGTCAAAATTTGATGTGAATTGATTTTGAGGCAAGATCTGAAGAGTGCGTTTTTTTATGATTTCTGGGTGGATTTATGGAAATATATCCTTGATGGACATCTTGTGCTATCACTGAAAAGAGGACGTTTCACAGATTCCAGCAGTATGTTCGATTTCTGTGCATTTCAGTTTGACACTGTCAAATTATGACACTGAGAAGAAGAAGACTTATACAAATTGCATCAATTAGGTTCAAAGCTAAAATTCATTATTAAAGCTGCATTAAATGATTATTGGCCACTTGGGGGCAATTGAACAAGCAGAACACACATATTATCAGATCAGTTGTTATTGCTAACGTGTTAGCAAACAACTGCCTATTTACACACCCAGCAGACACGAAGCAACATTAGCATTCATCATAAGTCATGTTTCTGTCCACCTTTCTGTCAGACGCTCCTTTTAGCTCTGTTTTGGTCTCCACCAAGGAGGTAAATGTCTCTTAAGCAGCTAAATGTCCCACTATGTTTGCTAGCTAGTCACTTTGTCTGCGTGCCACTTGGTGCTGGGCAGGCTGTGAACAGCTGCCTGCTGCAGCTGGAAACTGGGTTCCTGGCTAGAAAACCAAAACAATGATGAAAACAATGTTTTAAATATTAAAGGGTGTTCTTTGAGGGCTCTTCCTTATGCGGACTGATGGTCCAAAGGTAGAGGGTGTTGTATGCTGTACAGATTGTAAATTTGTGATTTTTGGCTATATAAATTTAAATTGACTTGACTTGATTAAAACGCTCCATAGAGCTGACGGGATCTACAGAGTCGGGTGATAATTCTCTGTAGGTTTGTCACTATGAGGTACTCCTGTCAAATTACACAGTCATTTGATCCATTGTCAATATAAAAATATTGATTGGTGCAGCTTTAAATTGAATGCCTACCTTAATCAAAAATAGCAACGTCATTCATTTTAATGTGTAGAAGTGGAGCCATTTTTGTTGTGCAGATGTGACATTATGAGGTGTGTATCTCCTTTTGAGAGTGTAAAACTTCTTACCTTGTTCACAGTTGACCCCCTTGTAGGCTGGACTACATATGCAGATTCCCTGGATGCAGGAACCATGGTTGGAGCAGGTGGGGTCGATACACTGACCTTCCTCCACATTACACTCAGCCCCCTTCCACCCTGCCAGGCACACACACCTTCCCTTCTCATACACGCCGTTACCGCTGCACAACACGGGGCACGAATCTGCAACAGGACAAACACAGATTACAACCACATACTCAGTTGCGCGCACACACACACACACACACACAGCTGCAGTATATTAGCTGGGAGACCGCAGTAACCTACCGTGAGTGGGGCTACGCTCTCTTATCTCAGCTAGTGCGCGGATTCAGCAAATCCTCAAGCAGCCTCTGTCTCCCTCTCTTTCTCTCATACACACGCACATACATGCTCATACGCACGTATACACACACACACACACACACACACACACACACACACCAGCTTATCCCTCATGCTGTTTCAATTTACTCAAGCACCACCTGAGCCTGGCTACCACGGCAACCCAGGAATTGTAGAAAATCCCCCCAACGTCACCTCACTCGCTCTGAACAGGCCGTGAAAACAATCGTGAAAACGGAAGATTAGGAAAGAGAGCATTAGGGGTTTATAGGACGAGGATGGAAAGCAGAGCTATCTCCATGCAGAGATGGAGAGCTGTGTGGCTAATGTAATGACAGCCAGGTAGAATAAAGTCAGTGAGTGCCTGATGACGCACTGACAGTTACACCCCCCTCCTCCTCATTGCAGCTGGAGGAGGTATGGCAGCTCAAGACTTCAAATGGATTAGAAGACGATCCAGAACCAACGCCTTTTTTTTCTGGGATAATTTGCAATGACGGCCCTGTGCGTTCATACGTGCGGGCATGTGTTATGTGTTTGTTTGATCCTTTGTTAAATCTAGCACTCTGTACCTCACAGTAATAAATTCACACTTCACTTTTTACAACTCTTGCCAAAACTTGCCATCTAACTTTTCAAACGGAGAATATTACAACGCGGGCAAATGAGAGGAAGAAATGAATAAGTGATGAGCGTAAATAAATCATAGGATGTGAAATCATATCAGCTGTTTCTACACAATGAGACAGATACAACTACAATGATTTCACAAAGAAGGACAGCAGTGGAGAGAGAATGGGAAATAGAGGCAGCGAGAGAGCAAGAGGGAGAAGAGGTAGAAGAGTAAAAGATACAGGTAGAGCTGTGAAGATGATATGCAAATGTTGCAGTTAAAGCATGGTGATGTTGTAAATTTTTCCTATGGCCATAGTACTCCGTTGTCCAAAACTATTTAAAACACATCAGTGAGCCACACTGTTGCACTGTTGACATGTTCCTTTATTATAATGAGCATGGCCACTGTAGTTTATTTTAAGTCAATCACACATATTCACACAAATTCTCTGTTAAAAACTGGTATTAAAATAATTGGCTGGTTAAAAAAACGTCACTTGTACTCTATTAGCTTACATCATAAATTCAGCATAATGTGTATTTCAGCACCAGTCATGTCATACTCACTAACCTGCTGCTCTGAAGTTATTTTTTTAAACAGAAATACTATTTGCATTCCATAATTAATTTTAGTTGCTCCCATTCTAACAATTTTCAAGCGCTGTGAAGTTGCCGTCAATAAAACGCAACACTTCCTGCAGATGTTTCAAATCAACAACTGCAGGGGTGCACTTTGAGCTACTATAAGGTTTTTAACGCGAAACATATGTAGGAAGTGTTTTATTGACAGTAGCTCAACAGCGCTCGAAAAGCAGCAGAATGCAAGCGATGGGAAATAGTTGATGAATGAACGTTTCTGTTGAAGAAGAGAAACTCAAGAGAAGCAGAGTGGTGACTATACACGACTCTGCTGGTGTACTAATGGAACTGTGCATCATGGTGAATTTATCGAGACCACGGGTGAGTATGGAGGAAGTGTTGAGTTTTCATTAACAGAAAACAGCATCAGCAGCAAATTATAAACGGGAGCACATCAGAAAACAGCCACAGCAGCTGAAACTAGTCCCTTGCAAATACACTATTTACTCCTTTTTGATTTTCTAAATCTACTCCAGCTGTTTTAGTAAATTACTGAGCCTTTTATTAAAGTGAAACTATACATTTGTGAAGTTTTTTTAAATTTTATTTATTTTTATTTTTTTTAAATGACAGTAGAAGCGAATGAGCCTGGGGCCCGAGTGTCACAGACAGGGTCGGGAAGTCAGAAAGTACTGAGAGACACACTAACACACTGTTGGCTTTGGTGTTTTCATGGGGTTTGTTTCCAACAGGAAAAAAATAAAACAATTCCAGCCTCATCTTTTATCAGATATCTCTTACCTTTGGCGCAGTCAGGACCCAAGAATCCAGCAAAGCAGTGGCAGTGTCCAGCCACACACTCTCCGTTTCCATTACAGTCTGTGGAGCAACCATCCATTGAATCTGCACAACCACACACAAACATTCACAAATCAGACATAAGAGGCAGAGAAAAAAAAAACAACAAAAAATTCCACATGTAACTCCATAAGCAGGCATAGCTCTCTGTTATTGAATGAGAGATCTGATAAGCAATGGATGGCTCCCCAGACTCAGGGGCTATATTAGATTAGTCTGATCCAGCTGCTATCACTCTCTGGGGAACGGCCAAGCACTCACTTACATTCAGTAGCACTAAGCACATTAGACTGCATTACAGGTTGGAAACACGCTGTGCGCAAATTTACAAACATCAAAGCTTAATCAACAAACTGTTTACAAGGGCGCAGTTTGGAACGAGATTGAACAACATAAAATCTGACATTGTGAGTTCACAAGTTAGTGGAGAATGGGTAATACTGTGTCGCTACAGTAGCTACGCTCGGCACAGCGAAGATCAATATGAAGCTTGTTCCTACTAGTGCTTTGTCTCATCTGGATACGCGCGTTTCATCATTTCATTCTGTAGGCTATATGCCTTTCATCATATTCCTCCATCGGACTACAATTGGTTACCTTACTTTAACCGTTCTCCTTTTCTCCCATTGATATGTCAGATCTCATTCTTCGGGTACAGACAACATGCCGAAGATAGATAAAGAGGGAGAGCACTTCTGCATTATATAAGCCTGCTGAGCTCTGTCAGCTCTATGTGAAATGGAAGATTCTGGTGGAGAAGTACCCAGAGGCTGGTAGAGTTGGAGATTTGAACTGTGCCGCTAGTTGTCTTGTGCCAGGCGAGCTCTATCTAAGCTAGATAGAGTGATTAAAAAGGGTGTCATGGATGTCATCCTTTATTTGACCCTGTGCCGTCCTGCTCGGCTCCTCTGAACAGGGATCGACTCCAGAGCCAAACCACTGCAGTCCCCTGGCTCGCTCTGTTCAGGGAGCATGGATGACAAATCCTTCAGTGGCATGGCTCGCTAACACACACGCGCACACATTTACAAACACATGCACACAAAGTTATTATGTGACACCCGCCTTGAGGCACGTGTGACACATGCTAATGAGACAGGCCCTGGCAGTAGCTGGCAGCACAGCGTTATCCTCCATAGCAGCGCATCACTACAGAAACCAAAGTCATTTTCACCTCCATCACCTGTCATCGTCACACTGATGGAGAGAAGGAGTGGCAATCATCTTTTCTCCCACACAGTCAGGAGGACTCGCAAACCTTTCTCCATGTGTGTCTCTTTCTCTCTCTTGAAAAAAAAGCCTCACATGCACAAATTCCAATATTATATCTGACACCCGACACATGCAATGAAGAAAAACTCATCAGCAAGGTCACAGAGTTCTTTTTAATCCAGAGTAGACGAGCGATCCGTCAGAACACTCGCAGGGTTGTAAAGGTGCAGGGTTGTAACAGTGATATAAGCTCCGTATCTTTCAGGTCAATGTCTCAACTATAAAAATCTCCAAGCAATTAACAGGTAATGTATGGTGAGTCATGTCTTTATTTGTTACAGTATATAGTGTGTGTGTGTGTGTGTGTGTGTGTGTGTGTGTGTGTGTGTGTGCGTGCACGTGTGTGGGCATCCATGAGACACCCACTCGTTTTTTTCCCCACTGACTAAACCCTTTCCAGTTAGAAATCACTCATGCCATCAGTTATTGCAGTTAAATGCTATTATAAAATGGGTGCTTCCAGCCAAGTGATCTGATTGGTCAAATAAGCATTCCAATTGTACTTTATGAGCCCGTAAACTTTCAACCATGCTTTATGACCCTTGGGCTTTATGAATTTATGAAAAATGAAATGGCTGCTCAGCTAACTAGAAGTATCCAGCCGCTAGCTTACCGCTTTTTTGTTTATCGCCGATTTTGTTAAAAGTTTCAGGTATCTACGTGAAACTTTTTCCTCATACTTTGTTGGCCATTTTGTAAAAGATATAATATTCAAGAGGACGTGTGATGACAGCTGAAGTATAGCAATTATGCATAATTAATAGCCCTGCAGGAAGCAGCACTCTCTGCCTGGGTACAGGCTGAGCAGAATTAAAGAAGATGGGGCTGGAGTGGAGGTGGCAAAATGGCAGAAATCATTAAGCTGGAGCTTTTGTGGGTGACATGTAAATGTCAATAACAGTGGCGAGGGAAAAATGATTTCTCTGCATCTGCTGCTGTTTTCTTTTATGTACAAAAAACATGTTTGAAAATTCAATTTGTATCCATACAATGATGTCTATTCTTGAAATGCACAGATGTTCTCTCACCTTTTTATTCTTTTTTTCAGCATTTATATAATATAGTCAGAATCACTGAGAAATGATGTTGAGTATCATGTATACACATATCAGCATATATTACAGCATGTATATCAGCATTTGTGCCGACGCACAACTTGCTTCTTTCTCCTTTTTACCTTTATCAAGATAGTGATTATAGTGATCATCTATGACAGCCTTTTCTGTCTCATGTAATCACCACATACCTCATTACTGTTGCACGCGCATTTAAACACCAAAACATGTTTTACATATAGTATGCCCCCTTGTTTCTGTGAAAACAAGCATAGTTTTGCACATCAGCATCATTTCTCGTACTGTTTTCATATTCTTCATGTTCTCATATTTTCCTTCTTGTCATACTCATACAGTGTATTGATTTTATGTTATTTTATTTATTTTTACGACAGTCTTCTCTTATTTATGCTCTCTGTTTCTTTGTGGTATCCAGTTACTATTTGCTGCGGAAAAGCTCAATTTCCCGACAGAGCTCATCTCATTTCTCCCTCATCTCCCCATAAAGCTCCACTCTGGGCTACAGCATACTGTGTCTCTTATTAGAATTTATTGTACTGTAGCTCAACGGCTTTGATTTTCTGCCGCCAAAACAATGCAGAGTCTGTTTGTAACCCTGGTTAGAGGTGTAAATGGGCAGTGAAATGAACTTTGACATCAATCCATTAATATTATTTTCCTCTTTCAAGCCAAATCACTTGATTAATTATTTGAAAACCCCAAATGGACTAAAGGCTGCTATTCTGAGCCCATCTGTTGTGTCTACATTTGTTTTGATTATTGAAGGGGAAAAGGAAAGTTAACTCTTTGTAAACGCTGCCGTTTCCTGTTTAGCTCCAAATATGTGACTGAAAATAGGTCTGGTGTATTCCAGACTTTACAGACAGCACATGTGTCAACAAATGTTTGACAGCTCTGAAATAAAATCTGTGTTTAGCTGTCGCATGCTGTCAGTCATTATACAAAGGACTCTGTCAATATGACGATGAAAGATGTCTTCAGTACAATGTTTTGGCACTATGGAGTCGTTTAATGATTGGCTTACGACTTGGGCTTTTAAGAGGTTGGTGATACACATATTTAGCTTATGAGCATCGAGAAAGCTTGTTGCAGTGTTCCTCGTTATTTACCAAATAACAAAAATGAAATAATGCATGGCCAGTGAAAGATCAGCGGGACAAAAATCTCAAAATGAAGTCCATTTCATGGAGTGCTTCTTGAAATATCTGTTCATGCTTTGTAATTGCCATTTTACCTGTCTGCTTCATATAAATTACCAAGTTCCCCCATGATGTTACTGTGCTATTACATTTCCCACCACTTTTTTTTGTTATTTCAACACTGTATTGTCTTAAGGACTACTGGACAAAGTGGGAGTGAAGAAACTGCCCTGGTAATTATCCACTTGCCTATATTCAGCCACGTACTCTTGCATTATTCACATCCTTCAATTTACACTGCCATCCGTGTGTGTCATAGCAATGAGCTGCAGTTAGCAAGCCCTGTCATTACTACAGGAGCTGTCCTCCCCTTTCCAACGGCTGTCTCTTGCCATGCCAAGCTCACTCTTATAATAGGAAAAGTTCCCTTCAAATGTCAATGAGTTTCAAACTACTCTTGGCCATGTCCTTATGTTTTTTGCATATCAACAGATAAAAGGGGAGAAAGGTCAAGAGAGTGAAGCAACCCTGAGATACAAACAGTGAGACTATAACTGGAGAACAAATATTCATGATGACGCTAAATGTCTTTAGAAGACAGTGAAGGAAAGCTACCAGTTTCAGTGAACTCTCCTCACCTATGGGAGTGCTGTGGAGTAACACTTGCTCCAGGTTGCGTCCGTCGTTGTAGAGAGCCAGGTGCCAGGTGCCGGGGTCCATGTACTCAATGAAGCCTGTTTCTTGGAGGCCGCTCAGCAGCAGGCCTTTGGGAGCTTTGGCAGTTGAGACGGGATCAGTCAAGGACCTGGGCAGCGCCTTCCCATCCAACAGTTTCACAAAGTCGAACTGAACACAATAAGGTAACACAATGAGACAACAGCAATATCGTCCAATTGGAATGAGCAAGGTTGGGAATTTACGAAACCTGCATTAATGCAACGAAAATTTGCAAGCCAAACCTTGTGCAGTGGTGTGTGGCTGTGTTGGGCGAGCTTTTTGAAACAGCCAATTGAGTGCTATTGGAAAACTGCCGGCATACAAGAAGTTGGGGAATTGCATTAGATGTGGATATCAGATGCGAATTGCAAAACAGGGATCCAAAGAAAAAGGAAAATCGTCAACCATGGCAGCTCAGTCCTCTACCAGACATGTTCCACAGCAGTTGGTTCAACATCTTGACATGCTGCTAATAGCATGGGCAGACTTTACCACTCAGGTTTTCAAATGGAACAGACTATTATTTCATTTGTCTAAACCTGTCTGTGCTTCTTTCTCGCCCTCTTTAACTTTCCCCACCACCGTCGTCTCTCCCTCCCATCCTCTCCATCCTAAAACCTCCTTGAACTAGCAAGCACTCGCTGAGTCTTATTCCCCCTGAGGGCTGTGTGTCACACTAGTGTCAAAAACAGCTAATTAGACCTCTTCATGCAGGAGAGAGCAGGGGCGCACTGATGTTAAAAAGCAGATGAGTCAGTGTGTGTTGTATTTTTGTCTGTCTACGTAGTTCTTGCATGGCACAATGCTATTCTACACTTTGTACAATGTATGCGTGTGTGTATTGCTTAAACATTGAAACATTTTATCCACACTAAGCCGTCTAAATCAGAAACCGCCGTTTCCTTGTGAAAACGACATGCGTCCACACTTTTTCAGCTTCGTGAAGATCTCTGTTCACATGGGGAAAGCTTCTTTTAGTTGACATACAACAACATTTTGCATCACAGTCAACATCTGGTAGGAGTATGACAGCCAAAGCCTGATTACTCTTTTCCCATCATCTCTTACACTGTGTTTTAACAGGCAAACTCACAATTTAATTGTGCTCATTTATGTGTTTTCTGTATAAAATAGTGATTTGTTCATGGTTCATTGTCTGTTAAACAGGCAGACAGCTATTCCTGCTCTGCCGCACTGAGGCGTTGATCAAATTGTTATTTTATGCTCGCAAATTTGTATGACAAAACAAGCAAAAATACAGTTTATTGACACCTGTATTGTGTGATTTGCTTTACTGACATTTAAAATGAGTGATCACAGATGAGGTTAGAGGTGACAGGAAGCTGTATTCTTTACTTCTTACTGCTATACCACCCCTGACCTGTCTTAGCAGGGATACGTTCAATTTGCGCCTCACCTCTGGTAGAAGTCAGCTGGGTACCTACCACGATAGCAAGGTAGACATGTGTAGCTGTGGTGTGATATTTTCTCCCAGTGCTTCTCCACTTCCATAGTAACAAGAGGCGTCCAGTACATGTAAGAACAAATCTTCCAACACTGACCACATTAAGCCTTTAGTCCAGCTCAGCCCTGACACATACGGCTACCTCCTGGTTAAAATCTTACAGAAAAAAGCGTGAGAACCACAGAAACAATAATAATGTGATAACTGCTGCAAGTCGGGGGCTGCTGAGCCATTAACCACATAAACAGTGCTTGTGTAGGCCTGGTTTTGTACTGAACTGAATGTTACAGCAACATACTGTCAGAATCACTGAACGTCATGGTGTTCACTTACTGTTGTATGTACTGAGTAACACTTGAATGGTGTTGCAATCGCTATCAACCAAACTGAACAAAATGTATTTAAATTTGAATCCGAAAAGTGATCGCAATTTCCACCTCTATACTTGCAGATCATTCTACAGGCTATCAGAAATTATCTACTTCACTTTTCAGATTTTCAAACTGTGGCACACTGTAACACACAGTCAAGTTGAGTGAGCATGCAGGCAAAGTTGAGAGCGCTCAGAGCAGGGATACTGTATGTGGATAACAACAAACACACAAATACATGTATTGAGCCCAGAATAGATTTTTTTCTCAAATTAAATAATTCTTTGCAAGATGACATTTTCTCTACAAAATATAACTTATGTGCTTACAAATTTTTATTTTATTTTTTTAGGTGTGTTTAAAATCCCCCATCGCGCAATAAGGATCGAAACATGAAAATAACACCCAATACATAATTGTCTTTGATTAGGCACTTCGCGTGAGACCAGAATTTTTAGCACATTTTCGTGAAGTCTGCTAGCTCCAAAAAACATGTATGGATGAAAGGCAAAACTGAGAGAAAATTGCGCATTAGTGTGGATGTGGTCTGTGGTGCTTCAGCAAACAAGCCCATCTGGGTGAACAGCATGCTACAACAGGAGCCTCCTTTACCTGAGTGTGTGTAGGCGGTATGTTCCTGCGTCCATAGACCCCCAGCAGAGCGTTGTGTGAGAGAGACAGGTTGAACTTGATGTAGGTCGGATGGTGCACAGTCATATGAAACCTCCAAAAAAGTCCCGGAGGGATTGCCTGGCTCTGCTGGGTTCCAATGTCGACCTCGCCACGGTCGATGGCCCGGCCACGCACCCACTTCTCTGCAGGCAAAAAACCACAGACAGGTGATATTGTTAAGTCACATACTGCAGATTTGTCAGGATAGATGGGGAGTTCTATTCAGTATCAGAGGGAGAAATTAATAACCAACCTTACGTCCTCAAACATCAGTGTGATCAGCGGCTGTACTAATGAAGTGAGACTGAATAGACATGACTGAGCGCTAGTGAAAATCCTGCTTTTCAAGAGACCCTGCTTTGGCAATCCTTTGGATAGGCTCTGCATAAAGATGAACTGCTTTAGAAAGGAAGTGTTTTGTATGAGAGCGGTCTACTGGGGCTTTGTCATGTGCTATATTAGCATCTTCTAACAAGAAAGAAAGTGAGTGTGTGTATGTGTTAGCATGTGTGTGAAAGGACAGAGACAGAAAGGTGGATGAGAGAAAGTGAGGAGGGCAGGGGCGCGCGCACACACACACACACACACACACACGCATTCACAAACAGTGCCATGGCACAAAGATAGTGTCTTGAGTGAGAGCGTGTTTTTGTGTTTGAAGAGAATAGGTCTTTCCAACAGTCCCCGGCTAGCCATCAGCTCCTCTCTTCTCCATAAGCCTTTATCAACCACCAGGCCTGAGTCTTTTGTGTAGAGGAGCAGGCGAGGCTCTCCAGCCCTCTTTGTGTCGGCCTTTATGGAGAGATATATCTCTGCTTCTAAACTAAGATGGAGGAAATACGGTGACAGAGGGGAGCCAGCCGATCGTTACGGTCACAAAGGCAGAAGAACAGTTAGGGGCAGATTCATGGACGAGGCCGCTCTCTCTCAATCTATAATGCCTGCAGCTTTACCACTCCATTATGGCGACACCATGCCCACCCACAAGACAGTCAGCATATATCACATGTACTGTCGCACAGATAGGGAGGTTGAGAGTGCAGGCGTTTTTAGTGTGAGTAGACGCCGTTCCTTTCTAGCCATGCTAGCGGCTTGGCTCTAGGGACGGCAATGGTCCACCACTTTGGTTCAGACTGAAATGTCTCAACTGTTTGATGGATTGCAATGGGATGTTGTACAGACATTCATGGTGCCCAGAGGATGAATCCTAATTACTTTGGTAATAGCAACATGTTAGCATTGTCACGGTGAGCGTGTTAGCATGCTGATTTAACAATTAGCTCAAAGCACCACTGTACCTAATTACATGCTTACATTTTCACAGAGCCACATGAGCATACCATAAGCACAGCTGTCGATGCCTTTTACTTATTTCCATAAAGCAAAGACACACTTCGGTGTTTTATTTCATGAATTTACTAGAGTTTGGGGAATTGCTAAAAGTAGTGTGAATTAATTCATCGTGAATATCATAATTTTACCTTACTAAAAAGCAAAGCCAGCTCTGCTATTTGCTTGCTGCTGTTACATAAGACTCTTTCTTTACTAATCTCCTCATTAATAACACACACACACACACACTCAAGCACGTTCTTAACATATATTCAAATGTGTTTAATGTTTACCATTTCACCAAAGACTGTGAAAAACATTAAACCTGCTAAACATCAGCATGTTAACATCGTCGTTGTTAGCATGTTAGCATGCTGACGCGACCATCTAGCTGCATGGACGCTGCAGCTGATCAGATTGATCTGATACATCACAACAATCACTGGAGTTTCATACCGGAGTGAAGAAGATAACAGATTAAAGTCAAGTGTATCACTCCCAAGTATTATATTTTATTTGCATGTATTTATTTGAATCTGTGTTAATTGTAGGTCTGAACAACAAAAGAAACAAAGATCTTTCTTAATTTATTAGAAATATTTTTCTTTTCATGATCAGTTATTTCCCCCATTAACTTTTATTATGGATACAATTAAAGTCAGAGAGTAGGAGAGTCTGTCAGCAAGAAATCATTTATCATAATTTCAATTCAGTCACGTGTGAGGCTGATAATTCTTGGGCGTCGGGTTTGATGAGTTCATCATTTCAATTTTCCCTGAAACATTTAGCGTAATACATAATTTGAAATGTTCAAAAGACACCCTAATCATATTCTGGGTTATTCCATAATGCATTCACAATCAGAATATCAATAATTACAGATGCAAATGAATAAATAATAAACGCACATAATAAACGCAGGACACAGTAGGCTATAAATACAGAGTGCAGGTTGTTCATGTGCCGGTGTTCGTTAAGGTAACAGGCTACAGAGAGGAAACACTGCTGCTCTGCCAGTGGTAACTGGCCTTTATTAGTATTAGCGCAGTGCAGATACAAACTCCATCAAAAGTCTCTGCTGTTAACCCGGATGACAGCTGATCCAGCCGTACGTCACTTCGTGTGACGCTTCAGAGGAAAGGATGTCTCATTTATTTAAGACGCAAGTGAGGGAAACGTGGATGCAATTAGACTTGAGATGTACCCAGGGTAGTGTCTCAAATCGAACACGGCTGTTCTGCACCGGAAATGACGATCGCAACATTTCTTCTTCATTGCTTCACTAGGCGGAGCATTATCGGCAAAAAAAATTCGCAATTGCAGCATGCTAAAATGTCTGCTGGCAAGTTTGCTCACTTGACTTAAATTGTATTAAAAATGAATGAAAATGAACGTGCTTTTATCTTTTAGTCGTAACAATTGCAACTGCAGCCGCCATTTTCATAGGTTGGTGGTCCCTCACCTGACGCTACGCAGCCAAGATGGCGACCATTGAGTACACCATCCGGGTACTAATAGTGCATACTTGTCCGTGTGAACGCACTCATAATAGTAAGCGTAAGTACGGAAGTACGCGATTTGAAACACAGCATTAGTCTTGTTTCTAACCAAAATTCTTACTTTTAAGACTTACTCTCACAAAATGCCACATATCATGCTAAGAAATGCCGAAGCATTGGATTTTTCGTTTAATTGTCTTCTATGGACTAAGGGATTGAAAAAAAGGTAATTGATTAATTTGTTAATTGACTGAACTAGACTCGGCTGTGACAAGAGAGCTGGATAGAGGAAGAGAAAGAAACAAACAAACATGAGAGGGGGATGAGCACAAAGTGAGAGTTTAAAAAGGTTTCTCATGAAAGAGAAAAAAGGAGACAGGTGTCCTGTGTGAAGCATAAATTGTCCCTGTACTAAATTCTCTACCAAACAGAATAAAAGCAGCTTGGCAGAACTACGGTATGCATTCATGCATTCCTGCTGAGTCTACCTCAGCAGTCTATTCCTTTTAATGCTAATCCTCACTCCTGTGCCTCGCCACAGAAAAATAAAGGCCAGCAGAGGGATGGATGTCCCGAGGAAAGCAGCCTTTTATTCAACAACAGATGAATAGGACATGAATAGGGCATGACAGTTGGCAGAACACTGGCAGGCAGACAGGCGTGCAAGCTGACTGGCAGGCTGGCGGGCAGATGAGCAGGCAGGTCC
Source organism: Maccullochella peelii (assembly GCA_002120245.1). Classification (NCBI taxonomy): domain Eukaryota; kingdom Metazoa; phylum Chordata; class Actinopteri; order Centrarchiformes; family Percichthyidae; genus Maccullochella; species Maccullochella peelii. Next base: position 56,744 of record LKNJ01000273.1, read on the forward strand.
TTCTGATGCTAATTACTGTATAGCGCCTCTCCGAGTCTGATGCAACACGGGGACAGAAAGCGGCGCTCAGGTCAGCCGTAAGGATGGGTGGTGGGGTGTGGGAGACATGGGGGTTGGGGAGTTGTAGAAGGAAGGATGAAAAAGAGGAGGGGGAAGAGAAGAGACGAGAGAACCATGTCCAAAGAGGAGGTGGCGGTGTCAAGTTACAGCTGCTGATGCAAGAAAGAAGAAAACTCTCCTTGCATCTCTCTCTCTCCTTCTGTCTCAGCAGTAGAGAATAATACTGCAGCTCCAGTAAAAAGAGGGGAGGATCGAGGCATTTTTGGAGTCCCGCAGAAACCAGACAGATCGCATGGTGACAAGGGCTCCTCCAGGCCTCCCCAGCTGCTCAGATTACTGCTGCTGTCAATCAGTGCGTTCCACCAGCACCGTAGCCCCGTGTATCTCAGCACAAAACCTGAGACCATTCTTTGAAAATATCTTTCAAAACAGCAAATCTCTGTTTATTCCTACTTGGCAGGCAAAAGGAATACAAGCTTAAACAAGCCAACATGCGAGCAGGGAGGTAAAATTCCTTCACACCTTGCTAACTTGTGGCTTTAATAAGCGAAAAGCAGTTTGAAATTCACACTTACGGTCGGTTACTTAAAATAAAAATAAATGGCATCCCATGAATCTGCTCTTGTGCTTTTCATCATTAGTTGGCAGCAGAAGTGAGTTGTAAGCAAAAAATGTATGACGGTTTATTTCAAAATGAGCTTGTTTAAAGGGGCAGTGGAAGTGTTGCATAGCTTATTCATGTCTGCCATCAAGCACAACGTGCCCTTGATGGAAATGATGAAGGGTTAGTGGGCAGGTCTGCTTAGAACCAACATGCTGTACAGTGTAATAATGATGCTGCCTCAGCCAATTATACTAGTGCGACATGGCATGCACACAATACAGATAATGCCCCAAATTGACACTCACCTAGAATATGCTAACACACGTACACATTGCAGTATTTTCTCCTAAATCAGCCCTTGAAAGGTTTCTTTTCCACAGAACATCAGGATTAGGATGGTTTTAGATTTGAACTCGTCATTTCTCATGACTAGCTAACATCCCCACATTGTCACCTTCATCCTTCTTATAAAGTGTGTGTTCCTAAAAGCCAGTGTGAGTTTGTCTGCCCATTTGTCTGTCCACCTGTTGTGTGTCTGAGTGTTTTGTGTGTGTAGTGTGTGCGCGCCAGGCCAACGAAAGAGATGAGCTACATTAGGACTTGGGACATAAGGTCTAATTAATTTCTCTTGCCTACGGGTTATTCAGGTAAAACAATTACACCTGTAATCTATTTTCAAAGGAACTAAACTGTCGTTGCAATTAATGTTATTATCCCTCAGATTCTAATGAAGCAGAGAACAGACTAAAAGTGCAGCCGGGGTCTTGGTGACGGGACATGTCTGGGGGGACCGGAACTGTGCGAGTGTATGTGCGCGAGTGTTAGTCGATATTGAAGCGTGGGCCTGTGTGTGGATCTCACACACATTGGTCCAGACAACATTAATAGTGTTCTAAATGCAAGAGAGATTGAGTTTGCCGCAGGATGAATAAAAATATCACAATGGGCAAGGTCTCTATAATTACTTGGATTCAATTAAGGGCTTTTTGAGCAGTTGGCTTAATAAGCTTTCAGCCTCCTCTCTCCACTGTGCAGTCTAATGAGTGTCAGTCAGAGTCAGGAGAAGATAATGCTCTTGGCCTTAGGGCCTTTCATTACTCTCGTCCTCACCTTGTACCACCAGGCCTCGGGCTATGTCTGTGACAGACAAGTCTGCCCGTTCACAAACTCATTCACTCCATGACAGTCTGAGTGCACTTACATTGTTACACATGTAATATATGTTGTATAAATTGACACATAGATAGAGGACTTGTGGGTTGTTTTTTTTTTTTTTTTTATTGCCCTCTGCTAAGCTCGTACTAATCTAGTCTGGGCAGAGGCCTGGCAGGAGCGAACCAGAGCTCACTAGATATCCATACTACTGATTTTAATCGAGACTGAAGTCCATAAGCTTTTTTTTTTTAGTCTTTTAACAGCCGATACTTCTCTACTTAAGGGCTCTGTAAACGTGTTTCCTCAATTAGCTCATTTTGCTCTTCTTACTGGCCTTACGTGGGCGGGTCTCAGTTACAAAAAGGTAACCAATAAGGATTTAGCAACATTTAAATCAGAATATCATGATAGTTGTGAGGTTGTTTGGTCACTGTCAGTCAAATCTGCTAAAATCATACTCACACAGTCCTGATGAAGCAAATTAGCTGAGTTTTTGAGCACAAAACTTTTAATAAATAATACCTAAAAATGTTTGTGTTAAGTTTGATTGTTGCTTACTTAGTCATGCATATTTCATGTTGCAGAGCAGTGGTTCCCAACCTTTTTGGCTCGTGATCCCTTAAAAGAAATCAGTGTCTACTTGCGACCCCTTATTACAAGTAATGTGATGCCACAGTTTGACCACACAGTGAATTTTCCTTCTTAGATTGTTTCATTTGAAGAATTTTTTAAAGTATCTTTCTGAAATATCCAGTATTTCACAAGAAAAAAGGCAAAATATTATAGAAAAGTCAGAAAAAAATTAACAGAATTGTTGTTATTCTTTCAGTCATCTTGTGACCACTCAGATTTATTTTGGGACCCGGGCCTTAAGTAAAAGTACAAATGACAAAATACCCTACTCTTTCAAGATACGCTTTTAAAATAGTTTATGCAGAGAAATGGTTCCCGTGAGTGATATATTATATGCTACGTCATTAAATTGTTAATACTGATGCATCAACGTGTAAATAGCATTTAAATGTTGTAGCTGCTCAAGGTGGAGCTAATTTCACTTGCTTTATATATTGTTAGGTTTTTCAGTCTATAAAAATTTGTTTTATTTTCTACACTCGTGTCCTTTTCATGTAATATACTGTATAAATATATATATTTACTATGAATTGTAGTGTAGAAGTATGAAGTAGCATTAAATGGAAATACTGAAGTAAAGTACCCCAAAACCCTATTTACCTCTTTTGGCCACACTGTGGTGAAAGCAATATTTTATTATCAAAAAGGAAGTTTTAGTCTGTCTACCCAGAAGATATAAATTGACTTAGATTTTTTTTTTTTTTTGCCTTTGATGTCAGAGCCTTAGGCATCAATCTACTACTCTCAAATGTCAATAGTGAGTACTACTAAGCCCTCTGCACTTAATATAGTGTGTCATCTACACTGTAAATACTGACTGCAGCTTGAAATTATGTTTAATTTCTTCAGCTATATTGGGAAGAGATGTTTTGAATGCACACTGAGTAACAGACAGAAATGTTGCCGCTGTTAGGCTTTCTCAACTTGAGGCGCTCAAGCAGGGGGTTCTAAATGATCTATACTTTCTCTACGTGTGTGCCTGTGTGTATGTGGGTGTGTGTGTTACATCCCGAGACTGTATCCCAGCGTGAGAAAATCAATGAGACCAGTGTAACAGGGACTAGTCCATCAGCATTTGCACACATGCACAAGCACACACACACACCTCTCCCACAGACACATCTCCTTTTCCCCCACATACACGCATACAATATGCACACACTTTCTTACTCTTCTGCACAAATACACACTGCTCAACCTCCACTCTCTCTGCACGCAGTCTAGAATATTGATGTGCTCTTTAAGAGCCCTCCTCTCTGTCTGTGTCACATTGCATCCATCTACACACCATTTCCAACCACACCATCAGATGGAGTGAAAACAATTCAGCACCGACTCTCCTTTCATACAGTGGTTTATACAATAATTGCATAGGCTCAGATGGCCTTCCACAAGCTCCACATTTCATCATCTTCGCATTATAACGAGGCATTATACCGCTCTACTGTATGTCAGTTTGTATCATTTCATATCATTAATATATCCGGCGTTGCACGTTGAATGAATTATTATTCTCAAACTTCGATGTACTTCATTAAGGCTAGGAATGCACTGACAGAAAATTTCTTCTCTGAGCACCTCTGCTTTCACCTGCACCAGAGGAATTTCTACGTGTGTGTACATGTGTGTGTGCTCGTCTGCGTGCATATCAGATATAGAAATGGAGAATAGAGATGCCAAAGAAGCAGTTTTAGATGTGCATGCACTTTCACGCACGCACATCAGCCTGAGGTTGATTATCATGGGGTGAGTGGCAATTAATGTAGCACTAATTAGAGAGGCTTTTATGTGTGGAGGACTAAGAAGGGCTCCCGGTGAACTCTGGAAACTGCAGGAAAGATAGCAGTGAAAAACATAAAACACAGCACGCACGGCTTGACAAGACACTAGCCATATGCAGGATGACACAACATGTCAATTAGTATCGGTGATGCAAGCTGCTTCGTAAGGTAGATTATAATTCTGCTGCTCCGGATCCTGATTTTGGGGGTAGAGGCAACAAATCAAACAGAGAGCCTATCTTTATGGCATTGAAGTTGACATAAAAACAACACTAAAAATACACGAACAAGAATACAAGAAGATTACTACGCTCCAATCATTCCACCAAGCTTGTTTCATCTCTCCCTACTCACTTTATATCAAAACAAGCAGAAACTGATAACTATCCTCCAATCAGTCTCCTCAGATATCTTCATGCTCCCACTGTTATTACTTTTATTACCATTGTTACTTGTGGTTATAGCAGTGCATCAAGAAAAAAAAATTTTTATTCCAAAATAAAAAAGCGCATTTTGCCGCTTGGTTTCTTTGTTTTGTAGACAAAAGTCATGGAAATGGCCAATACGTTGTTTCATGAAAATTGTATTTTAATGTCTGCAATTATTTAGCTTTTTGCCACTTTTATGGTGGATATATCGCAAACATCCTTCAAGTAGATTGGTATCCATCAATCATTCTTCTCTCCTCCCATCACTCTCACTCTTCTCTCTCCCTACCGAGTCATGTTTTTATCATTTATCCATTCCCTGCAGCCTCCTCTCACCATCCTTCGCTGTGTAATCTAGGGGATTGTGTGGTCTCTTGGTGTGAGAGGTGATGGGTACAGCAGGATGAGCGTGATAATCTGCCACACTGGATTATAGTCTAATCTCTAATCTCTCTGGCCCTCCTCTGCCCGGGGACCACCTCCACCGTGCCAATTTTATTAATCTGGGCCCCCTGCATCAGCGGGCTTAGCTTTGCCCATTTTGATTTCTCGGCTTTCATCAAGCATATAAAGCAATAGGAGTGGAAACAATAGATTGTTGTGACGCAACACTCGGAAGTGAATTCCATGACCCTTGTGCGCTCTATCGGAGGATTTAGCTACTGATGAGAGCGTTAATCCTCAGAATGTGAGGATTCATCAAGAATAGTTGCTTCAGGGATGTCCCAGGTTGCCTAAATTGCAGCGGGTTGCAGTTTGGCTGGCACATTCTGTGTAAGTGCTGAACATGGGCTCCAACAGCACCCATTGTAATATCCATCAGAGTCCAAGCGTGAAGGTTGCTGTGTCCTGCCTGACTTCATGACCTGGAACACTCACAATTAATGTCCCATGTCATGGGGTTAAATTGGTGTTAGTAATTCCTCTGGCTAGTTGAGAGACGGCCGAGTAGAGAAAGGCTATTCCAGTCACGGACTGGCTAAGAGGGAACATGATTAACCAATTACCGTGCCTTTCTAATAAATGAGTAATCAGTTCAAGGCTGATCTCTGGACTGATGTCTCTCCTAGTATTGAAACATTCATTGTGCTGAGTGTGTTATGTATGCAAGCCATAGTCCTAATGCAAAAGAAACTGATTGGAATTCATGCCAATGGATATATAATCAGACTCAATCATAATGTGTAAATGTTCGTATTTACATTTCAAGAGGAGTGTCTAGTCTTACTATCTAATAATTGTGCTTCCATTAAATCCTGTAGCAAAAATGTTTGAGTGTGCTTGCAGGATTTCTATTTCATTAAGTGTGCAAAAAAAGAAAAACTAAAGTACAATGAGATGAATATTTTAAGAAAGGTAAAGAAATTGTATGAGACAATGTATGTGTTTGAGCTGACCTTTCTCAGTGTGTGCAACTCCAGACTTGGCCCAGGCGTGTTTAACAAAGGTGTCTCAGAAAAGCAGAGCTTCTTGTGAAAAGCATGTTTTATAAAGCCTACTTCTAGCTAATGTGAGCAGACTAAGTCACAAATGTTTTTTTTCAAGAATTTGGAATGCAGACGTTTGACAAAAAGCACTAATCAGCATCAATTCACAGTGAAGAAAATCACAGCCACAGAGCAGCGCATCATATATATATCTCTATAGATATCTCTATAGATATCTCTATAGATAGATAGATATATATCAGCAAAAACGAACAAAACCAAAGCAAAAGAGAACTTTTGGCAGCATCTTGTCAACCAGTGTTGAGCTCAGATACAACTGGAGATTAACTCAATACTGCTAAAATTCATTGTTAGCTCAATTGCAGTGCTTTGCTAGAAAATATCTTGCGTTCAAGTCTGCATTATTAATGTAAAATGTCGTATAATAAGTGCTGAAAATTGTGTGTAGATGCATAAGATGCAACATACCATTTAACAACATTGACACATTGAATAGGACTAAAGCCATGTACTTTATTTTATAGAAAGAAAATAGATAATTAGCATTTGAAACTGTCAGTTGGATTTTTCTGTACAAGTGACATGACATAGCCTCCATAAGATGGAAATAGTGTTTTAAAGACTGACTAATGCTAGTAGCGGCTAATGTAGCCTCGAGTCGCTAGCCTCAAGCAGAGATGAGGAGCAGACTACAGAGGTCTGGTAAGCTCACTTCTTTCTAACTCCACACCCCCAGATTTTTTTCATTTTCAGACTTCTTCAGCCCCAACTGATGCTGACTCAAGTGACATCACTTGAGGCAATTCATCAGACTTTGAGCAGCTCCCTCTGGAGCCACAAAAGGCTTTATGCAACTTTTTCACATATTCAGTGGTTTTCCAACACCTGTAAACACACGTTGATGTGTAAAATCAGTGGAGTTCCCCTTTAAAAAATGATATGGCCTCAGATTTTAATTAAGCATTAAGTGCAGCCCATGTCAAAACGTGATAAATTTCACATGAACTACAAATCGACTCATGTTCACAATGCAGATGCAAAACAGAACTTTCATGTAGGAACTTTGGAGAAGACACTGTTTCTGTCTGTCAGATTGATTGTAACATTAGTTAAAGCCTGATGTGAAGCTTAGCTTAAAAACTAGCTAAGGGGAGACTTAACCTCTTAAACGTCCTTTATAAAACAGAATTTCCTGAAAATAAGCCTGACTTACTGAAATTAGCCTGGTTTAACTGTTAACCTTGCTTCATGAAACACCCCGCTGGTTTAACTGCACACAAGCAACAGTTAAAGTAAAATGCTTTAAGCCAGTGTTCATTCAATACATTTAATATCCACTAAATAACAAATTACTGTATTACATTTGTTATACTGTTACTGACGGGCAAATCCTGTCAATAATTGAACGCAGAACATCTGTTATCATGGCGTATACGGTGTGTGTGTCAGCTCACCTCTGTCACCGGCGTGTGTGTTTTCAGGGTTGACTGTGTCCAGCAGGTGGATGGAGCTGGTAGGTCTGGTTTTGCTGCGGTCATCCTGTTGATGGTCCGCCGAGCTCAGGCCGTTCTCATACAGCTGGCTCTCGCCGTGCCGCAGATGCCAGGTCAGACCTAACAGGTGGACCGCTACACACACACACACACACGCACACACACACACACACACACACACACACACACACACACACACAGTGACAGTCAAAGGGAGAGGAAAAGCGGATAGAAAAAAAAAATCATTATTCAAGGCATGCAGAGGGGTGTGTCCGAATCTTCTTTAATGCCCATCTTAGAACTCTCACTCAGTTTATGTGCTACACACAGTGACAGTCAAAGGGAGAGGAAAAGCGGATAGAAAAAAAAAATCATTATTCAAGGCATGCAGAGGGGTGTGTCCGAATCTTCTTTAATGCCCATCTTAGAACTCTCACTCAGTTTATGTGCTTATTAGTGCCCGACAAGGCAGTGGACAATTAGCAAATACACAAAGAACACACGCACACAAACTCTCACGCACGTCCAAGTATATGCACATAGACATGAGTACATGAACACAGAACGTGGCAGAGGTGGGCAATTAAGGCAGATCTTCAGAGCCTGAAGTATTAAAGCGGTAACAGTCTTTTATGCATGACTAATGATGCTTTGAAAGCTGCTGCCGATTCACAATCCATATGGGCCTTTTAAACAACAAAGGGTATGGGAGGATACTGGATTCCCCCTCCCACTCATAAAACTGTTTACTAGGACAACAATCCTGCATGCTGTTAAATAAAAACAACTAACACCTGCCCATTAAGGAAATTAATTAGTGTCTTGCAAGGCTGTCAATAAAATGTTCAGTAAAACATTCACCTTGCTCTGACCAATCATCAGGTCCCATTCATGTGAGATTATATTGTACTCCAACACTGCTTTAGTTTTTTACTTTAAAAGAATCTAAAAAGGTAATGTCCCTTTGCTGATACGAAGAACAAAGCAAACGGAATGAATCATTGCAGTTTTTTCTCCTCTGACACATTCGGAACATCAAACAAAAGCAAAGACTCAAATCACAAAGTTACTATGCGCTGGTGGCAGTTGGAGGATGGCGGCTGCATGCAGATCAAGGTAAGGAACTTCTAACGACTTCAAACCTCTTCACTGTCTGTCTTCTGTCTGCTGATTGCCGACACCCAGAAAAAGCACTTGACACGCGCTTGCTAACGCTCACACAAAATGGCTGCTTAGAAAAACAAATCCACAATTATACAGCACACCCAACACAATCACACAGGTACAGCACGCTCACACAAGTGCATAAATGTACCCGCTATTTTCATGTATGCATGAACTCACACCCACGCACACACCTACACGTTCACCCACACTTGATCCCCAGCTGATAAAGAATACCTAATTAAAACTCCAGATAGTTCAAAGCCATTTGCAGTCACTTTCTGTTGCAGATGCACAGGGAAAAAAAGAACTATTTTCTCTGAAAAATACAGCAAATCTATGATGAGCTCTGAGAGTTGAAGCCAATTTGGTCCCATGCTCCACTCTGGCATCTATGGGGGATCAGCAACTCATACATTCCAACATTTCAACTTATGACCAGCCCTAGCCACTGTTGGTTTAGCCATCTACTCATGCACAATATGAGCTCTTCAAAGCAGAACACTGACGATTACTAGGGCCATGGGGGAGACGTCATGCATCATTTACTTCAGGCTAATTGAACTGTCAGCCTGTGACGAGACCAAACATGGACATGCACAGATTCTTCATGTCAATGTGGGTACGAGTCACTCGTTTTAAAATTTCTTTTTTTTCCCCCTCCTTTGCTGTAGTTTTCTTATTTTCATTTTGAATGATGCAGCGTGGGGGATTTTCTCATTAACGCAGCGCTGTGAAATTAGTTGTGATGACTCATTCTGATGCTGCGAGAAAAAAAAAAATTAAAGTATGACAAACAGTAACCCAAATGATCTGCCTTGTACATTCAATTTCATGGGCTTAGTTTCCAGCAAAATCCCTTCTGGTTGTCTGGTACTGTAAGCACTCCATCTTTAGTAGACAGGTGGGAGAAAAAAAAACAGGCAGGTAGAGAGCAACTCACAAAAAACATCCTGATGATAGTCAGAATCACATTTTATTTAACAGTGACAGATTTAAAGACAATCCTGCAGAGATTCCCTTTAAACTACAGCCCATTATCAACTCTCTTCTATTAGAATTAAACATGAAATATAGTGTTGCACCTGGAAATGTAGGTTTGTATGCATCATCGCTGTTTGTACTGCATTATATTATGCAGTGGAGTGGAACAACCTATCATAGTTTCACAAATTAGTCTGTAAGAGTGCTCAGTGAGGGATGACAAGTTATTCCCAAACTGATACATTTAGCATTTCCACTATTCAGTCTCTCATGCTGCATTCTCTCCTCACTTACTCTCATCTGAATTGCTTTTCTTTCTCTCCTTGTTCTCTGGTGTCCCCCCCACCCCACACCTCTGTTAGCCAAGTGTTACCCACTCCAGTAATGACTCTGCAGCGACAGTCCTCACCGGCTCTCCTATCTTCTCCTCTTCACCACTCCATCCCTTCTCAAAAGACCCTCAGACCCTACTTCTCCTGCTCCTGCTCATCAGCCTCTCTCTACCCGTCTCTCTCACTTTATAGCTGTTGACCTTTTGCTAGAACACTTAGCATCTAGTCACAAAGCTCACACACACACACGCTGAAGCGAGGAGGGATAAGGACCTGGGAACGCGATGAGGAGAGGATGGTGGTGGAGGGTGCAAGTTTGTGTGCTCTTGTACTTTTGAAGACCTGATGTCCTCACACCTGATTTCTCAGAATCAAATTTGAAGTAATTAAAACTGCTGATGGTGATGACATAAACATATAGTACAGTTACACGGTTTGTGTCTTAACCACTCAGTCACCAGAATGCCTGTAGTTTCTGTGTTAAGGAACATTTCGAACATCATTAAAATACATTTTTAAAATGAGAACTCTATTGCTTATAGGATTATATTTTTTTTGTCTTTTGTGTGGACACACGAAATATACACACTCACAGACACACACTTAGACACAGCATGCAGTCAGTTATGCGAGCAGCATGTGCTCAGCATGAACCTTCACTCTCACTCTCTTTTTGCCCCATCTGTCTATCCATCTCTCTCTCAGTGTCCATCTTTCTCTCTCGTGCTCTTGCAAAAACACACATAACCGTCACACGTTGGAGAGAGACTTCGAGTGAGTCCAGTCATTATAACGGGAGCGGCAGCAGCAGCAGCAGCACAGTGGCGACAGCAAGCAGCAGTGCAGCGAGCTAACAGGCCGAGGCCCTCGCACACATGAATCATTGATCAGTGTGACAGTGAGATGAGTGCCACAGGTAATAGGATGGCACTGCTGTGAGGGGGTTCTGTACAGTACCTTCGCTGACTGCTTCCCCGCCGAGATGTGCGTAGAAGATGTGGCAGGCTGAAGAGAACAGCGCAGGGTGTAGGGAGAGACTGAGGCAGTTCAGTAGTAAGAGATAGAGGTGCTTGATGTGGCTTTTTCAGGTTTACTTAAACTACCATGGAGAGAAATGAGAGATCAGAAGATCCAAGCTGGTGGAAATTTGTGGATGAAGTTAACAAGACTGCTGAGATAACTGCTCCATTACAGCTGTTGTGCATTAACAGCTGGAATGCAAGGACGTATGGATGGCGTATAGAATAAATGGCAACCCTGAACCACAAAATTCTCTCCACCATTCTTTCCAGATAGGCAGGTTTTAAAACCTGCCTATTTGAGCTGAGGAGCAGAGATAATGCTAGCTTGCAGTTGGTGCTGCAGTTGCTGCCATTGTTGTTGTCAGGCATGTGTGTCTCCAGATTAGATAGAAATGATTGTGGGCTCCAGTGATGATTAGATTTCACTCTCACGGTGGGAGAAAGGGGGAAAGGAGACAGAGAAAGAAAATTGTGTGTGTGTGTGCATTCCTGTTTAATGCCTGTGTTACCCTGCATGCAGTTATCTGGTGTTTGTGCTGGGTTGGGCTGCGGGACACAATGGGAGAGATTGACTGTGAATATACTGTCTTATCGATAACCATTACAGGCCAAGGTAGCACTGCAGTCAGTTAAAAATGATTTATCAATACTCTCGCACAAGCGGAAACACACCCAGACCTGATTGCCAAGTTCTTTTCGCTCATACACATAGCTAACCGCCAACCATATTCCGTCTGACAACCAAAGACTACAGCTGGCTTTGCCCTGCAGCAAACACTTTCAAGAGCATCAGTCATTCGATTTAGTGTGTAGTTTAGCATGTACAGTAAAAGCAATTTCTCATCCAAGTTCTGCATGACTGTGTCAGCCTCTAGCTAAGCCACAACTTCTGAGGGATGGGAGAAAGAAAGGCAGAGAGAGAAAGAAGGGCGGAGGGAGATAAAAGACACAGGGAAAGGGACAGGGGGGAGTGAGAAAGAAGGAGAGAGACAAATGGGGAAAACAAGTGTGAAGGAGAGTGAAGGAGAGGGACTTCAGAGCCAATAAAACAAATCTGTGTCTAAGTCAACGTTAGAGTAGAGACTGAGAGCCTGGGGGTCTGCCTGCCCTTATGCCTTTTCGCCTGTTGGCCCTCACTCCACTCTGACAGACAAGAGGTGCTAAAGTGTTTTTCTTACTCCCCTCCAACAACCCTTTGAAAGCTACTAATACCACTGTCATGACTGTTTAAGTGTATTGTGTTTGCGTGCATGTGTGGCTGCTGACATTTGCTTGTGAGCAAGTGTGTGTGTGTGTGAGTGAGTGAGTGAGTGAGTGAGTGAGAGAGAGAGAGAGAGAGAGAGAGAGATAGGAGAAGCAGAGTCTCACTCCAAGCAATGTCTTGACTGGTATAAACCTCAGTACTCATCGCAGTGACCTTGCTAATCTGGAATGGGGAGTCCTGTTTGGATAAAGGGATAAAATGATGGAAAGAGTGGGATAAAGGAAGAGCGGAGGTGGTGACACACTTCTCATATCTTAAATGATGAGATTTGCTGTATATTCCTGGTGTTTATTTACCAGTAAAACTCGCTGCCACTGTCATCTAGTTAGTCACAGTAGCGACAGTCCAACAGATCCCAGCTTTCTGCTTCATGCATTTCTCTGTTGTTCTTTAATTTCTAATCACGCCCCCTCTCCCTTTCTGTCTCCCACTCGCTGTCTTACTGATCTGGCCCTTTTCTGAAAGCTGAGTCATGTTACAACAGAAAGAATAGTGTTAAAAAAAAAAAAATGAGCAGGGAATCGGCGCCATGTTAGATTTCCCCCTCCGGCAGCCACCACTGAGAGCTAAAACACTGCAGACAAACAGCGACTCACAACTGCCGCTCACAGTCACATACAGCTCAATCCCTATGTGTTTGTGAGTGGGTGTGTGACTGCATTTGTGTGTGTGTGCGAGAATGAGAAAGAAATAAATAGTGTGCGAGTGCAAGTTGCTGTGCACGTCCGTGTGCATGTGTGTAAGCATGTACTTGCCCGGTGAACTATTGGAGCTATTGAGGCGATTTCATTGCAACGTCTCTGACCTTCTGGAGACATTTTACCAAAGGGCTCTCTCGCCATTCAGAACTTTCTGACCAGAGTCTGTCTACCCATTTAAAGCAATTTTACCAAAGGCTTCTGTAGCTGTTAGGGCAGTTTTAGCAAAGGCCAGCGGGTTTCTTAGAGCTACATCAGACGACCAAAATAGAGGACTGAAAACAAAGAGAAACTGGACCAATCAATACAGACCCCAATGAGGCATGAAGCAGCTGGCTGAGAGAAGCTGGGGGTGAGGCGCGCACACACACACACACAATCCCAATCACAAAGTCACGCATGTACCTTCACGTACATGCACACGCTTACACAAACACGTATACATTTGGACTCAGATACACATGTAAGGCTCATTGTTCTTTGCAGTTTAAACCAATTTTCACCTTAAATTTCTGTTCCCATGCACCCAATAGTTTTTTTTTGCTGCAAGAACACTGAACCACAACAGTTTACAGTGAACAAGCTCAGAAAATGCTTCCGTTAACAGAAAGTGAAGAGGAAAATGAGGAGGAAGCATAAATGTGCTGCTGGTTACGCACCCGAGTCAATCTAACTACGTAAAAAAAAAAATATATTTTTAAGTTTTTTAATAAATATTTTTAATAAAACTAGTATATTTGTGTTACTGATTTTTAAAATCTGGTGTAACAACCAAAATAGATACAAATAAATCAAATCTTTTTTGAAAACTAGAAACTGAAAATAATGAGTGAAAAGTATATAGCCCATATATGCACACACACAAATACATGCACATAGGCATATATGCAGATACACACATTGACTCAATATAAAAACCCTCTCAGCATGAGCTATAATTAACAGATTAAAAACATCTGTTGAGAAAAAGAGAATAAAGCCAATACTCAGTGCAGAACACGCAGCATTAATGTAATGTGATTGAGTTTCTGTGTGTGACAGTGTTGTTGTGTCCAACTGAACTGTGCTGAGCCAGTACACTCCTAATAGAAAGGGTTCTGGTTGCCAGGCCCAACTGGAAACAAGTTGTAGCAGCCAATCTTACCCACTCAGCATTAGTAGTAGATAATTAGTTGCCAGTTGCCCTCCTTGACAGAACTTAACAATGAAGAGGATCACCACTGATCCCAGACAAACACCTGTTCAAAACTTTCCTCTGGGAGAAGGTAACATTTCATTAGGACCAGGCCGACTCAACGCCTCAACAGCTTCAGCTCGACTCAGCTGACCCTCTGACTTTACCTCTGTACACAATCTCTGGCCTCCTGCCCACCACCTGCGATCAGAACAGACTGCAATCCCCACTTTACAGGCTGTTCACTCCACTGAGGTTATTATTACTATACAAAGTTGATACAAGCTAATGAATGCACTGCAAGCCATCATATTTATCATTAGTGTTGTTTCCACAATTTTGCATTTCTCATATTGTCTGGACTTGTGCTCTATGCCACCTACCGATAGCATCAGGAAATCTGCATTTATATCCAGTACAACCATCACAAAGTACAGTACAGTATGTGTGCGATGGCCTGCAGATTATGCTGTCTCATTGCATACGGGGGACGGTTCAAACTGAATAAAAGTAGCACATCTTCAGCAGAGTGAATCAGCACATTTGAGCTTTTCCAATTTAGACTTAGACTATCCTTTTATTTTGGTCACGTCTTTGCTTCCACATGTATTTGTTCAAAGTCTTTGCTTCTTTGTCCTTTCCATTGGTACACAGAAAAATCAGGCCAAGGAGTTTACACCCCATCTTTCTGTTGGGACATTTCCTTAATTACTTTGCACATTAAGACTGAATCTGAAACTTACTCATGAAAGATTTGTTTAATAAAATATAAAACACTATACTGTGCTATTTCTGATATAAACTTTCTTTCTCACCAAGTTACTCTGTAGTGATGTGAGCAATGATTATAATAGTTACAGCACATCAGTCCTGATTTGCTGTTGCCGTCTTTAGCAAAAAGGGTAAAGCTCTCCGTCACTGGACCCACCAACATTCATGATTTTTCACCTCTTTTCCGAATGCGTGTTTTAGAAAACACTATGAGAGTCCGGTGCTGGAGCACTGGTGCTGAAGATGGACAGAGCTAAACGGCTATGCGGCGAGTGAGAAGCAGCTCTGGATCACCACCAGCCCGAGAAGTAGGCTATCTTCCCTTATGCCTGACAGTAGGGGTGAGGAATATGACAACATATGCTGTGAGACAAACTACATTTGTCTACAGTCAGATTTGGCCAGACCATTTATACCACGGAAGCTATGCCATATTGCAATGCTGTGGGCAATATTGCAAATCAATGAGGGTGACTGCTTTATGGCAAAACAAACATCTGGTTATTATATACAAACAATTTCCCAGTTAATTTTCCAGAAAATGCATTATATACAGTATATATATATATATATATATCACATCATATATTGTGTTATAAAATGACATAAAGTGCCCAATGCTACATAGCAACAACAGTTCCCTCATGCACCTCAGTCCAAGATGCTGTACGCACAAAAGCAATATTATGGACCCAGAATCGACAGGAATATTATTTCCAAATGGCTGACAAAGGACGCTAGTTGAATCTGTGGTCACTTTTTACAGTGTTAACAGGACAAAATAACTGAATCTGATAAGTGATGCATAGTCTTGTTCACACAGACAGTAGGGCTTTTTCTCAGCAGGCATTTTAACATGTCATAGCAAGAAACGTACAGGTGTTAATAACATTAATAAAAGGCTCCATTCTATTCAAATGTCCCAGTAAGCCGTGGCAGAGTGACAGACGGCCAGCATGCACAATAAATATGCTAAATGGAATTCAGCCATCACTCAGGACCTGCTGCTGCCCTCTCTGTGGTAATGTATCAAAGTTTATCATATTATACACTTAGTGGACTTACCATCTGATAACATTATCACATTTTGTATACCGCTATAAATTCAGCCTACATCCGCCCCTTAACTCCAATTTAAACTCATTCACTCTTCTCAGGTGTTTATAATTAAGCAACTTTACCAGATGTAGCAACTTTTCAGAGCCCTTGAGCGCTTTCATTTCCAAAACGAACCTGAGCAACAAATCTAGCAACTCTTTGAGCAGGCATCAGCTACTTTCTCCAGGTACTTTCATCAGCTACAGCTCTCCAGTTCACATCACATCTGCTAGTTATGCAAGTTGAGAGCAGGGTTCAGTCAACCGACCAGCAGCGTGCCTGAAACATCAATGAACTAACTGCATTTGTGTAAGCCAGTATGATGATCCACCAATCACTGGTCACAATTGTTTTCTTCCTTCACCCCCCACACACACTAAAAAAAAAGAAATGCTTTCTCAGCTAGTAATTAAAAGCTAATTGCTTATTCCCCCCCTCCCCCCCATTTCTGCTTTCTAAAACTGCTTCTTGGGCTTCTTGTCTGGGTCCCAAAAATCCCATTCTAAACAGATTTCCACAGTCAACTAACGGCACACACTAGAACTGTAGACTTTAATATTATATAGCTAATAACTCACCTTTCCTCTGACATGTTTCAAACATTTAAAAACAACACATCCTGAAAGTTATACGGATGCATCAACAAAAACAAGATTCCCATACATCCGAGTCTTAATTTAAAAAGTTTGGCATCACCCATCCCTACAATGCAGTTAAATACATGGTCAATACGTTCAAGTGCGAGCTGAACCATTGTATCCTATCAAGTGGGCGCCAGTAGTAAGAGGGCTGGCAATTTGTTTTTCTTGGCTCCTAATTCAGTCTGTCACCTATTTATATTTTCAGCTAATATTAGTTTATTTATTACATTAATTATGTTACAATGTGTTGTAGGACACGGCAGGAGAAGGCCCCAATTGCAGACAGCTGAGGAGGCTCAAACAGTTTCAAACATTTATTGTTGGCTTACTTGCTGGTGTAGGCAGACAGGCAAGTCCAGATTCAGGAAATCACAAAAGCACAAGAAATAAGTCCTAACACAGGAGCACAGATCACATCCGACACAAGACAATGAACTGACATGGAACAAAGGACAGGGACCGGTATAAATAAGAGACTAACGAGGGAATCAGGGGCAGGTGAGTAATGGGGAACAGGTGTAGGCAATCATGGACAGAGACAGGGCAGGCACACACTGGAAACAAGAGACAAGACTTCAAAATAAAACAGGAACCAGACAACCTAACGGGACCATGACAAATTACTTATACTTAATACGAATTACTTGAAACCAAGGACAAACAAACATATTAGGTCTTTTGAGGGTTACCTGCAGCTTTAAAGCAGTTCCACCAATATTGTTCTAGAAAAAAGTTTTCAGTGCCAGTGCACTGGTAACTCAAGCAAATGAGATTTATACAAATTTGAAATCTGGAGTAAAATGAGGTTGCTGCTTTCTAAGTTGTAATAAAGTATCTTCCTTAGTCTTTGGGTTTTTTTTGTTTTGTTAAATACAGTATGATCATAAATCTTTTCCAACCTCACAACGTGGTTAATAATCGACAAGATGATTTATATTCCATCAATGTCAATAGCCAATAGGTGCACACTGTTTGGCTCACATTAGTACAGCAGCAATAGTGACAGCAGGCTGTAGCAAACATGGCAACCCCAGTGTTTACACCATAACCTCTTGTGTGACTGTCAGAATGTGGTAGCAGATGCAGCAGCTGAAAGAGTGAAAAGATTACTGTGTTTCTCATCGTGTTACGTCTGGGCCGTCTGTGGTCACACATTCTGACTCTCACAAAAATGACAGCAGTAAGTAGCTTATTTGATATAATTTGCTAATGTTAGCATTGTTGCTACCTTTAGCATTTCAGTTGTTACCTTTCTGCATGCATGTTGTGTTTTATACGAGCGAAGAATTAGACGTGTTTTATGAGTTTCTGACAGGAAATGGGGGCTTCAATGAAAGAAAAAAAAAACCCAACACAATCCTGTCTAATAATGATGCTCCAAGGTCTCCACAGATCCTTATAGTCTGAACACCTATACTACGCCTTCATGACCTATGACATATTGTTGTTAAATGTGAGTGTGTAAATGTCTTCTTGGTGTAATGTATGGATGGCATAATGTGCTCCTCGGCTCCCAGTTGTAATTTTTCAACTCTTTAGCCAGGGTGGTCAACAACATGGAATAGCACAAGCACTTAATTCGTGATAAGCTGTAATCAGCCTGGTGCTGAGACAGACGAGGCCTGCTAGGACGTTTGGAGGAGAAATCCAGATCAAGAGGGAGCAGCTTAAGAACTCTCATTCAGTTCTAGCCACCAAGCACAGAGTTTGTTATTTGGTAAGTAGGGCTGCAATTAAAGATTATTTTTATAATCAATTCCTTTGTTGAACTTTTAAAATTAATTGAATAATCAAACAGAAAGTCTATAAATGTGAAAAATGCCTACCAGAGCCCACGGTGGCATCCAACCAACAGACTAAAACCAAAAGATGTTCAATTTACAATGATAAAAAACAGTAAATGATCACATTTAAGAATCTGAATGCAGAAAATGTTTGACAATTTTGCTTTATAAATTGCTCACATGGTTAATCAATCAAATTTGTTGTCAATGAATTTGTCTCATTAATTGAGAAATTATTTCAGCACTATTATAGGCTACGCAGACATAAACATTAAAACTGAAACAATTACTCTTTGAATCTGTAAGCGGGTTGACAGAAAATAAATGCAATTATTTTTATAATGAATGAAACGTTATTGTTGTCATTTTTCAAGAGAAAATGCCAAACATTTGCTGGTCCCAGCTTCCAAAATGGTTGTGCTGTTTTGTCTCATATTCTTGTAAACTGAATTATCTTTTGGGTTTTGGACTGTTTGTTGGACAAAACAAGACATTTGAAGGCTTCACCTTAGCCTCTGGGAAACCAAATCAAGAAAATAATCTGCAGATTTATTTATAATAGAAATAATCATTAGTTGTTGCTCTAATAAACACACAGACACACTATCTTTTTTCTTGTGCTGGAGTCTGTACTGAGTTTGACCCCTGTGAATAATGGCTAACTTTTAAGGCAGATGCTTTGAATTGCCATCAAACTGTGAAAGTAGATTTACTGAAAGAAATAGCGTGAAAGTAATGAACTTAAAGCCTCTAACGAGTCATTTGGTTCTTTATGGAACCACCAGGTCCCCTCAAGCAGCACGTATTGCGAAACAGAATTATAAAGAAGATCTTGGCTTAAAGTGTACACTGTCTGTGTCCCTGTGACCAAAATGTGATTTGGAGGTGATGATTGATTGTAGGGTGCTGCTGACTTGTTCATTTCACTTGCGTCAGGAGCTTCTCCCCGTTGCTATAGAGATGATTATCTTTCATAGCTGACACATCCCACCCTCTCCTCATATTTGATTCAACAACTGAGGATTGCAACTGTTTAAAACAGCAAGACATTCATGAATGCAGAAAATACTCTAATTTGCTTTTTTCTTTGACAGCACGATGGAGCAATAGTAGGTAGGCTTTTATCGGAGGTAGAACTTAAATGAGGCTTGGAATAGAGTTACTGGTAGTGTTGTCAGTAGCAATATTCTTCAAGATTACAGATGCAATCTTAATCTGTCCTCTATCTCTCCTTAAATGCCCCGTTTGCTATCATAATGCCTGCTCCTCATATCTGATGGCCGTGTTGTGCTTAATAACAAGCTACGACTGCGGGAGGGAGGGGTACGTTGGGAGATAAACAAATTAACAAAGCTATTCACAGCCCCTGCAACACCAGGGGGTACGGGAGGAGAGGAAAGAGGGCAGTAAAGAAAGAGAGGACTGCCTTAGCTAATCACAACAGGGGGCATACGCTGCAATCACTTAGGCACAGCATTATCTCTGCAATCATGCATCGTCCTATTGTTGTGCTAATTGGAAACCTTAATTTGAGACATAATATTAGTGCCTCATTATTTGCTGGGTTACTTTTTCCCCAAATTAATAAACAAGTCACATAACTTGCACTAAGATATTTGAGGACTGCCAATAATGTGAGATGGGAATTAAGCACTGGTTCCAAACTGTCAAGAAAAAAAAAAACAAAAAGAAAAAAGAGGATTTGCTACAAATCATCAATGTCATGTGTGTTTTGAGTTATTAAGGGATTCAAGTGTTTGAGATCTGCTGCAAGGACCTCGCTGTTACACTACTGGTCACTCTGCGCCACTGCTTAGTGTGTGAGATCAGTTACTAGCTTCGTTTCATGCTGAACCATGGGTGACTGCAGCAAGCAGTGTAAAGTTTGGCTGCGCATCATGAGAAAAGATGAAGATTTCAGCCAAATGTAACAGCTGCGTTAAGATGATTTTCACCAAGTGGGGGGAGCTTCTCCAGCATTCTGACAGGTTGGGCTCCAACTTGGCACAACTGTAAAGAAATATGTCATATTTTTTTAAATGTTGCAAATGTCTTGATTCAGTTAGTATCTGCAGTGTCACACTGACAGACAATATGCACTAAAGTTACCTGTTGCAGGATAAAGAAAGATAAAGATAATTGTGGATATTAATGCCAATACTTACGTGCACTATTATCTATTAATCTAACTATAATTTCTTTCATAAATCCCTTAATCATTTGATCTATAAAATGTCAGAAAATAGTTTAAAAAAAAAAAGAAATGCCCATTACAGTTTCTTAAGCAAAAGATAATGCAGTCAAAGTGCTTTTTTGTCCAACCACTTTGAAACCTAAAGATATTTACAAAAGATAAGACAAAGAAAAGTAGCAAATCATTATACGTGAAAAAGGAAAACAAAATCAAAAATCTATCGTTATTTACTGAGAAACAGAGTTCACTGTAAAAATAATAATAAATATGCACAATATAACCACTGCTACAGTAGAATAGCCTGCAGGAACTGATTATATTTGGAATAAAGAATAACTCATTATCATATTTATACACTGAATATTATTTCTTCTCTTTCTTATTATCATATTTATGATAATAAGAATGAATCTTCAATAAGAACCTGATTTAATGAGAGACAGACGCAAAATCAATAAATACAGCAAAAGTCAGCATGGCTATTATTTGATGAAGATGAGAAAGTGCAAAACTACTGGAGGAGTATTTTTTTTTTCCTTTTCCTGTCAGTGGCTGTTAATTAATTCATTAAAATTACTGAATCATTATGTAATGAGTGAACCTAATAATCTGGTGGCCTGTGTCTCAACCTCTCCCCTAGACAAAGACATTAAGTCCGTGGCCACTTTAATCTTGCTATTTGAATATCTTTGATTTACAAGTGAACATATCATCTCTGCTTACATCCCATACATCTTGGCGCAGTTGCCATGGTGATGTCAACATGGAGATCGATCATTGCCAAGCAGGAGTGGAGCATGACACCAATTAAAAGGTGATGTCGTCTCCAAGTCATCACTCACACTCCTCACTAATGCACTAATTACCGGGGCCGAGACATTAATGGAATAGCATGGTTCAGCCTGGGGATTAATCTGCATGGATTCGCCAGTGAGCGCGTGTATGTGTGATGTCTCTCTGTGATGTGTGTGTGTGTGTGTGTGTGTGTGTGTGTGTGTGTGTGTGTGTGTGTGATTAATGTGAACCCCCGCCTGCTCCGGTGTGACCTTGAGCACCACCACAGGAGGGAAATGAACCGGCTGGGTGGAGGGTTGGGATATCTGCACTTGGGGCGGTGGAGGGGAGGCGATGTGCTGAGGTGGAGGGCCGGGCCAAGGTTGAGGATGAACAGGGAATTGGTGCAATCGGAGGGGATCGATGAATAAATTTGGTGTCTGACTTTGACAAACTCTGCTGATGATCTTCCAGACTGGAGAACAACTCCATAAACTTTCTTAATTTCAATATAATAATCCAAATTATTTCTAAATTAGTTTCAATCATAACACCTGGAGTTAATCTGCCTTCATAAGTGGCTCAGAAATATGCTGCATTTTATCTGCATATAGTCAGTGGTGAAGTATTCAGATCGTTAACTAAAGTAAAAATAGCAATAGAGAAAAATTTAAAAAGGGAGTCAAGTAAGTTGACCTCACCTTAAAACAAATGAAAAGTAAGATAAAGTTAAAAATTGAATAAACAAATAAAAAAAATATATAAGCATTATAAAAAGCTCAGACAATTAGGTCTTAAGCTGAAACAAACCTGGATTGATTCATTAATTATATAATTAATTAATATAATAAAAACAACAAGGCTGAAACAGGTAGAAAAGTAATAAGATGTGTGTGTGAAAAACAGTGAATGAGTTAGTACTTACTGCCTGTGTGTATTCATCATGGGATAATTACCAGTTTTGTGTGCTTTGGTCCAGGACAGCTAATTTACAATTTAGAATATCCTACAGAGGGTCACATTTGGAATAGATTACCTGCTGCTTTTAAAGCCAACTCCTTCAAAGTAACAGTGTAAAATTTTCAGCAGTCATGCTTTGATCCCTATCGATCTTCTCTTCTGTTTTTTTCTTTCTTTTTTTGTTCTTCTGGGTTTTTTTTTTTTTACCCTTTGATGTCTGCTGCATTTTGTGCGTATAAAAACCACTACTGGAGTTTGTTTCTGTATTTTTTATTGATTCTTTTTTGAATTAATTAGGCAGTCTCTTGTCAAGGCTCCCAATCTTCTGGCCCCGCTAGTCTAATGTTGATTCTTAAAATAAAATCAGAGCAAACAAAAGCAAATCTTCTTGCGGGCCTACACGTGACAAACTTGCGTGCTAGACGGTTGACGTGTGCCGTAACTCACCGATGACGTATGTGAGCAGCAGGGCCAAGGTGAGAGTAAGGAGCGAGGCAGACAGAGCTGTGCACTTCCAGTTACAGCAGCGGTGAGGCTTGTTGAAGGTAAACAGTGGTCTGGTCACGCTGCTGCGAGGGAGAGGCCGGGGTGGAGGGGAGTACACAGTCCCAGAAGTCAGAGGGTAACCCTGCCCCGCCCCTGACAGTAGAGCCGATGAACCAGAGCCCTGCTTGAACAGGAAGTGCCTGCGGAAGAAACACAAGAAAGAAATTTAATTGACTGTTCACTAAGCCCCACCCACCTTAGTTACTGTTGCCTGTCAATCTTTTGCTTGTTGCTTACTCGAAATTCGTGGTAATTTCTGAAACAATGGGTTTTTGATTTCAGAGCGAGGCAGACAAAAGCAGGCCTCTCATTCATTCATCTTGCCAGAAGCCGTTGATTTTGTTGGCTAAAATGACAACAATCGCTGGCAGATTTAATCCACTAGCTAGCTAATTAAGCTAACGTTAGCTCCAGGAGTTGTTTGAAAACACAAGTCTCCGGGTGACCGTTTACAGCTGACTCGTTTTAAAAGATGAATCTTATAAGGGGTCTTGAATATGCACTTGATGGCTACATACATTATATTGTGCTAAAAGACATGAGGCTAAAGCTGCAAAAAGTCAGCATCTCACCAGATGATGAACCATGTACTGGAAATATAGGAGCATTTTTCTTGTATTGCAGTGTAGAGCAGGTTTGTCCTAACAACAATTTAAATATACATACATAATTCAAAAATGTGAGATTGTTATTTCGTTTCCTGTCTGGCTTTTTAGCTTACTTGTTCGAAAAGTATGCTTTCACATTTACCGTTACAAGACAAAAGGCTCAGATGATCATGTGTAACGCTATCTGGGGGTGTTGGCTGGGCTCGCTGGAGTGTAAACTTCCCCAAATCCAATAAAGAGCTGCTAATGTTACTCTAAACCACACAGTGGATGTCCTAGACGAGACCGGGGCCTGTTTTTTTTTTTAACATAACCTGTAACTACACAAACTAATGCAGTTATTTAATAATGTGCTCCTTGGCCTTGGGAGTGACACCCAGTTATTTCTGTAGGTAGTAAGTTAGTTAGTCGGATATGCTAATGATTGCAGCTGATTTTTAGAGCAGATATACATGCTGTTTACTCCATTCCTTAGAATATTTCTCGTATTTCTCCTTTGTTTGTTTTGGAAAGGCTAGGAAAAAAACCACACCATCCTCCAAACTCTTTAAATGCAGAGTATTACATTTTCTTCAGCTCTGTGCACACCACTTGGACATGTGGAGAAACTACCTGCCACCTCTGAGATCACTGTTTTTGTCTTTGTAAAGTAGATTATTGTATGAATTTGGAAACAATCAAAGTTACTGTGCAGGCCTATCTAGGACAGTGGTTCCATCTTTCGCCAATTAGCTTAGCACAGCACAGACTTCATCTTTTCTTAGTTATCTAGTATCTTATTCTGATTCTATTTATGCAAATCTGCACTCAGTGGAATTCAGTCTCACTCTGAAGTACGCCTGACTGAAACTCATTTAAAGGGCCCCCAAGGTGGGAGATTTTAGAGGAGACCCCTCTCCAGCTATTTTTTTAATGATGCATACAGGCTGGCTCAGGATTCAGATATCACACATAGGACAGACTGTTCTACTTTGCCACTGCATGAAGATACAGTCCTCCTAAACCTCACCTGTCAAAAAAGCTCTCGGCACTGCAATTCAGTTAAACCCTTAATATCCCACGTCTGGCTGCATTGGTGTGCTTTTAATTTAAGTGGTCTCTTAAACTTGCAAGTAATGCATCATCAAAGATTAATTCCAGAAAGATAAAATCAAGGAAGAAAAGTGGTCGAAGAAAGTCTCTAAGCGCTACGATTCCACTTGCAATTTATATTATGTTCCACCATAAATTCTGGGAGGTGAACAATATGTGGTGAATGTAAAACACAAACATTATTCACAGTTAGTGCACTATAACCAGTTAAACAAAAGAAAACAATCTTGCTACAAACTGCTATGTATTATTCCCACAGCACACTACAGATACGGTGTAAACCACAGAATATGAAACTATAAGCTCAGTCCAAGTCCTTCATCAGAGAAGGAGCCCAAATTTGACAAAGTGCCTCCCTGGTGCAACATTACGAGCTGCTACTGTAATGCAGAGCAGCACTGATATGAAAGAGAATGAAAAAGCCCTGGCAGCCAAGGATCAATGACTTACCTATTCCTTTTTTGACTCATCAAAGCGGCTACTTAAGTTATACGGCTGTATTAGTTAAACGAAGATGAGGTTCATTTTCATTATGAAAAAGAACGCGTTAGATAGGGATGATAGCAAACTAAGCTGAAGGGCAATTAATCTAGGTAGCATTTCATCTATATTGTGTTTGGATAATGAAGGGCTAGGGTTGGAGGGTGTCAGACGAGAAAGCAGAATTATGGGGGCTAGGAAATCATGCAATTTGGAAAAGGCAATTATAAGCGGTTCCAGCTTGTTCTGGCCATATTGACTTCCATCAAGACTGCTGGTGTGGGGAAACAAAGAATGTTTGGAGAAAACGTCAGAGGCAAAATACAGGTCTGACCCATTGTTTTTTTTCTCTGCAGTGTGTTTGTGTGTGTGTGTATTTTCCATAACAAAAAAATAACCTGCAGCTCCTGGAATTCTCCGACAGCAATGATTGCCCCAGGTTGCCATGTGCTCTCCGAGGGTTAATACTGGCTGTGAGTGCGATTTGTCGGGGCAGACATGCAGCTAGCCAGAGTGTCATTCTGTCCATGCAGTGAAGGGTGTGAGGTCACAGGCTGCTGGTAGGACCGCGGTCTCTGAAGGGCCCTCAGAGGACAGGCCATTAAAGTGAGGCCAGACAGCAGACTGACAGCGTCGTTGGACACCAGACTGCTGCAGCCCCGTACCTCGTCCATTTGCCCTCATACACGGCAAAAACACATCCATCTTCTCAAGTCATTTAGTCTCATATTCAGCCTTGAAGATGGATTTTACTTAAAAACAAGAGCAAAATCCTGCCGGTGGGGGGAGAGTTTCAAGAATTTTCTAGAACTCAGTTTTGGTATTGTCATACATGACAGAATAAAGCAGATCGTGACACTAATGTGTCATGCAAATTACATTAGAAATTCAAGGAAATTCTTGGAACACAATGATTTGCATATGAAACTGGTGAATTATATTAAGGTAAGGCAAAGCAAGTTCATTTCCATCAGGCTTTTCAAACTGAGAGACCATTTAAAGTGCTTTACATAAGTGAAAACATACCTTAGAGCAAAAGAGACAAATCTCACCCCACTGGCTGACTTCTTTTTTAGGAGTCAATAACAGACTTAATTTGGGGTAAGATGGATATTTTTTGTTATCTTTCTGTCTGTTTTAATTTCCTTTTTCACTTAAATTCTCTCTCTTTTTTCATCTTTAGTGTGTTCCTTTCTATGTGTTTATCTCTGTCCGTCTGTCTATAATATGTTTATGAGAGACAGATGACATCCATCCTTCCCTGTCTGCCTCCCCTCTATGAAGGTATTATTGGAGCAAAACAACTGAGCACCTGTGACAGTGGAATTTGTAGTTGTAGAAAATAGTTACACATGTGTATCAGTAAATTTGAAGTCACAAAGAAAAATGCTTTACAAAGTAGCAAACCTGTAGAATTTTTTTCTCTCCCACAAACACAACAAAACAGTTACACCTTCTCAAATTCTTCATTGCAGGTGCACAAATCCTACACTATGGATCACAAATTAAGAAACTCATACGCTCACACTTTTGCTACAGTTGCTGCAGTGAATATTGTGCAAAACACATTCACATACCCGTATCAAACAATGTGAAGTCATGAACAAAATTTGCACATCTGAAAATCAGTATGTGAATTCATGCAATGAGAGTTGCACACCTGTAGAATATTTTCTCACGAATATATATTTTTTTCTTGGACATATTTCTATCACAAACACAAGTCAATAACTACAACTGCTCGAATCTGCCGCTACGAGTCTCAGATGCTGTTTTGTCGCTCGCAAATGACAAGTTCCGCGCGCTCTCGCTTTTGCACCACATAGCTCAGTGAAATGTGGAGCAAAAGTGATTTGTGTACTTGTAGCCCTGTAGCCAAATTCCACTGTCACAGGTGCTCAGTTGTTTTGCTCCAATAATACCTTTATACCCCTCCTCTCTCCATCCATCCATCCAACGTCTGCTGAAGGCTGTGAGTCAGATAGGGGACACGGTAGGCTGTACATGGAGCAACCACACACCAAAGGGTCAATGGTAGTTCAACTCTGAAAGGCCAGAGATACACACACACACACACACACACACACACACAAACATAGCTCGGCTCAGAGATGCCCACACAAGACAAGCATACACAAAAAGATGTCAAATACAGGTGAGCATTTTCACATTTTTGAGGCCAGTACACAGGTCGAGTCCACTGTGGTGCTTTTATTGCTCTGCTGAAGGTGGATTAGAGCAAAAGGGATCAGAATCCAGCTGAAGAAATTGCATTTGTCAACACATGTGGAACTCTAGTCTTCTTGTGTGGTGCTTTTAAAAATGCTTCACTGTTGTTCCTGGCTCCCTGCCTTTGATCTTCTCAGATAATATCCAGGGGCGACGCCTAGGAAGCTTTGAATTCATATCAGAGGGCAGATTTCCCCCGAGTTACAAAGAAAATGAGAGTTCCCGCTCTCCAGGAGGTCGGAGTCTACGGCCCAAGGGCTGTCTCTACCTGGATATGTGTGAAGTGCTGTGTGTGTGTGGGTGGAGGCCTACGTGCACGGGGCACAGGTACACATGCAGATATACGGTACGCGTCGTGTGTGTATGAAAGTTGATTACGGTGTGTAGCTGCACATGCACAGTGTGGGATTCAAGTAGTCTCACTTCTTAGCAATAAGAGGAAGGAGAGAAGGCAAGGCACCAGTCAATTTATTACAGTCCCAACATTTGTTATGCCTCTTAACACACCCAGTGAGAGACCCAGTCAGATATATTGAATATCCATATTTGCATCCTTCCACTTACTCAAGCTGGCCCTCCCCAGAAACATAACGGATATGCAGCTAAAAAGGAAATCTATGCACACTTCAAACAGTCTTAATCTCTTCTGACGCAACATCAATACATTTCGATACAGATTCATCAAACACGCATCAGGGAAAATGGAAGTGTACTTGACAACAAGTGATATTGTACACATTTTTTGCCATTTTATTAAGGTCATAGCATCACTTATAATTCCACTGGCATGAGCCCCCATGTCAAGTTTATAAATACTTGATAAATCTTTAATCTTACGCCTGAGATTGAGCTGATAGCAACAGCATCAGGGCAAGAGCAGAAAGAAGAGGAGAGTGCTTGAATATCAAATCCAACTCAAAACAGTTAAGTAGTGAAGACTTAGCCATTTTTTTGTCTTGCCCTCACCAAAAGCTGGATAGAAAAGAGCCAATAATATCTGAATTATGTTAGAAAGGGACACTATTCTATTGACTATGAATATGATTACATTTTATGGTTCAGAACTAATAGCGCACGATCAAATGAAACTTATTTGACGATAAACTCCCAAATGCAAAAACGTATTACCACAAAAAGGCACCATCCAATATATTGAGCCACTGCGGAAATTGTGTTTTATAATCACATTTCTCTTTGGGAGTGAGTTCTTTATGTTCAGCAAATATTGTTTGAATGATCTGGGGAAAAAAACGTGAATTTTGTTTATGGAGGATTTTCATTTAAAGCAAACACACACAGACAAGTAATGTAATTACAATGCACTTCTGACAAGTCTTTTACATTGATAGTCATGTCTGGCAAATGATTAATTTAAATTGTCACTGAATCTAATTTTATTCTTCCTTTCCTTTAAATGAGGTAAGATCTAATTATGGCCTAATGCATAACTTATTAAAACCTCTTCTTCTGGTGTGGCAACCTGCCAATCACATCCTCACTCATAATACCAGAATTCAGCTGCAGCACCGCACTCTCATTAAACATGCAAACATATTCATTTGCACCTTGCTGCTTCTTCTTGAAAAGCAGCCTCACAAATGAGGATCTCCTAAATAATTCTCTGATCAATTTTTACTCACGCAGCAAGCAAATGCTTAATTCTGTTTGATGGGACGAAATTCCAGCGGCTCGTCTGCAAGCATTTGGAAAATGTTTCTGGGGTTCTGCACTTGGAAGTGGGATCACATTGTGTTACTGAAAAGAGGATTTCTACTCGATACTGAATTTCACTTTAATTTTAGGTGGTGTAAACGCAGATACTGGTCCCCTGCTAAATCTGTCTGCAGTGGGGGGTAAGAAAATGAAAAGAATCCAAAAAATCTGAGAGATTCGTTATGACTTTGATGGTGTGCAAAGTCCTGTAATAATACCCCAGAGGCCTGCGTGGTGTTCCACTTACTCCTCGCTACATGTTCAAAACATGTCCATCCAAACAAATCCTTTAGTCCAACATTCATTCCTAATCATTCTACTCAGATTTTTCTAAGAAATGGTGAAAGTCTGCCAACAAACACTCCTGATGAAAGCATTTTCCTTAATCTAATGATCCTCATTTCTGAGATTAAAGAAATGTCTTTAATCAAGTGACATTATGTTGAAGTAGGGCAATTTGCCTTGAAGTTATTTTCTTTTGATGGCTTTCGTTGCAAAATGTCATAACCACCGCTTTGGACTGAAAACATTTTGGAACGAAGCCCTCCATTTGTTCCGAATTCTTTAAATCATCTTAACTCTTTTTGTTCACTTGTTTAAAAAAAAAAGAAAAACACCATTGGAAAAAATAACCTTTCAGGACGCATTAAGAGGGACTTTTTAATTTGTTGCATTCTCTCACCTGGTCTCTAGGGGAATGTTGCTGTTGAGCACCCAGCTGTTGTGAAGCTGCGCCTGGTCTGTGCTCGAGCTTGTGTCTGCCCCCTGGCTGCCCTGACTGGCCTGGCACCGCGTCGGCATGGTCTTCCTCTGCAGGCTGACTTGAGTGTAGGGCGCCGGGCGGGCACAAGTGCAGGCGTGGGGCGGTGGAGGAGGAGGGGGCAGCGGGCGAAATGTGAACTGACCACCTGGACTGCTGGGCAGCTCTGCGCAAAGAGACAGAGAAAAGCAGAGGAGGAGGAGGGAGGAACAGGGGAGAAATAAACATAGGTTTATTAGGAGCGCAGTACCATAAATTACAAATAAAAGTGGCGTGTTAGTTGACAGTTTATTGTTATTACACTGATTGAGGGACATAAATCAACTTGAAAACTGTGCCTGTCCAGTGCCTTCCCTTCCTACCTGCTTTGATACACTTCCAGCAGCCCTATAAATAGGTTCTTGGCCGGCTGCAACATTGAGCAGTCTTTAAAGAGCTAACAGCTCTGGCTTAATCTGCACCCGCCAGCCCAAACTACCCATGTGATGTTTATTATGAGATCTGTAGCTCGACGGAATGAGCTAGCCAGCTGTAACTCCCTCACACTGGTAACCTCGGGGTCTAGCTAGAGCTCTCTCAATCCATCATTTATCATTCTCTTTCGCTGTAACTCTCCTACTCCCCGTCTCTTCCCACTTGCTGCTTCCTCTCTCTTTTCAGTCTGTCTTCTAGAAGTGAGGGTGAACTACAGTTTTGCCAGATGAAATGTGCGTGCATGTGTTTGTTTAATGTGTGAATGTAACTAAGTACAAGTACACTTACTTAAGCACAAATTCAAGGAACTATTTACTTGTGTATTTTCATTTTATGTGACTACAAGTCAGAAGGAAATATTGTACTTTTTACTCCACTACATTTGTCCAACAGCTTTAGTTACTAGTTACTTTTCAGATTACAATTTTTCATACCCTTCCTGTCCAGTGAAAACCATGCATCTCCAAATGATTTTGGATTTTGAATGTGAATGTTTGTGATAAACTGAAGGATTAAGTGTTCCTTTATGGGCTGAGAAAATTTCCCTATTTCTTAAGATAAATAAACAATTTAAATCCCCCTTTTGGATTAGCATCACAAAGCTGAAAACAGGGCTGTTTTCTCATGAAAAATTGACTTTTTAGAGATACGTGGTTGCCACAGGACGGAGACGCAACAAACATATGATGTCTTATAGAAGATGATGCATTACTGTAGATTAATATTAATCCTAAAACATCATATATGACAGTAAAACACTGACAGGGACCATTTTACTGCAGACTGAGTACGCAATACTTACATATTTTTACTTAAGTCAGGTTTTGAATGCAGAACTTTTACTTGTAGTGGTGTATTTTGACAGTGTGGATCTATACTATAATACTTCTTCCAACACTACTGGTTTGCATGTATTTCCACGTGTGCACACACCTGTGTGTATGTGCCAGTATGTAATCATGAGTGTACATCAAGCAACATTAGTTATCAGTGTTTAGGGGGACAGCTCGTGCCATATGGTTGCAGCATGCTTCCACGAACATGGCAAATCCCTCGTCCCAAAAGATCAACTCTGCCCAGCTGTATTGACAGTGAATGTAACATAAGCCTCGAACCCGTTGTAAGGGACAAAGGAGTTCAGAATCTGGTAGACAGACAATATTGGCCCATAAGTCTATTTGCTGCCAAAATGTCAGCAATAATTTAGTATCTGGAAATGAAGCCCACCTGGGAAATTACCGCAGTCTTCCCTATAAGATTTACACAGACAACACCAGAAAACAGATTTTGCCAGATTCTTTTGATTCTTGCCAGATCAAAATAGAGAAAAGTAAAGAATGGAAGAGCCTTGTTTCAGTTTCTATTGCCAACATAAAAACCTGCATGTTACTGGAATCTGTACTTCGACTACCATTATGTCTAAAATTTTCCAAATATTGCAGGGAAACAGTTATGGAACGTGTTATCGTTAACATTTCCATAATACTAAATCTGTGCACATGCACTGACATTTTAAGCAATGTTAAAAATCATACAGACATGTAAGCCAATACGCAATGTCATATCCCCCAATGTTCATCGACATATCACATAGCACATCAGGTATTACGACTCTCAACTGTTGGAAATTCACATTTACAAGATACATATTGTAGCAGTGTTGTAGGAATGCTATGGCAGGACAGGAGCAGTTCTGTAAATGGTCCATAAACATTTCCACAGTAATATTTCCATGATACCATCTGTCCAGCTTAAATGGCATTTTGAACATTGTTACAGTAGCACTTATGACGTTTCCTCTGCTTGTGTGTATATATATCTGGATGTTTGACATCAGTATTTTCAAAATGACTGTGTATATTCCGTCAAAATGCTTTTTGAACAAATTACACATTTTTCATCTTCCAAAACACATTGCTGGTTATTGATCTTCCAACATGGCTGAATTGAATTTCCAAAGCATGTGAGAAACTATTTGTCTCCATTCTCTGCATACTGACACAATGAAAGGATCTATTCCTTTATTCATGACAAGCCATTACTCACATCACATGTTTATTTCATGGCTTCACAGAAACATGCAGGGGGTTCTAACTAAACATTGTCCCCTCACCATTGTTGTTTATTGCTCTGGGCCATCTGCGATGATGCAAGTTTCACACTCACACATAAAATATGATATTTTTAGCATGTTTCTGTTGAATAACAACAGCTGAAACTGTGTGAATGTTCTTAAGCAGTGGATGTGTCATATTTATACACTTATGTCTGAAATACACACCCGTCTGTATGAACCTTACAGTAATAACTAATTTTCTCCTGAGAAATTATATAGTATTGCATTGTACTATATAGAAACAAAGTCTGCCTGTTATCAACACACTAAATCACTTGGCGATTTCAATAGCTAATCAGACTGTGCTGAGACTGACTCTATAAGAGAACTGGTAAAATGACAGGAAATGTATTTGTGTCATCACCTGGAGGTGCTGTTTAGTCTAATCTAATGGATTTGGAAAATGGAAGTTATTTTTGTCTGAACCACCTCTGAGTATTAAAAATTACATGCTTAGGGAAAACTGACAGCACATTTTTAGAGCAATACTGCTTCATGTGTCATTGTAATGCACCGGGAGCTTTAAAGTGGTGCTTCAGTTTCTGGTTCAACAGTAACTGGGAGTCCTTTGAGTCCAGCCACAAGTCCCTTGCTTTCAGGGTTTTTCTGGAGGTAGATGTTTTTAGCATTTGTTACAAAAATTTTATTATTTTTTTTATCTTAAAAAAAAAAAAAAAATCACATGCAATCCATTTCCAGAGCTGCGCACACCAGTTGGCACCTTGCACTTAGGTTGCGCTTGAGGAACTAAATCAACTTTAGGTCTGACTTGAATCTGACTTTGTTGACTTGGACTCTGTTACACTGTAATGACTTGAAACAATGCATTCAGAAACTGTGAAGCCACTGTGAACATTTCTGCCAAGCAAAGGTTTTGATTTCTACAACACTGCTGAATTCAGTGTCACTATGTCAAAACACATCAACAGTATTGCCAACTGCTTTTTTAATAAAATTGCTAATTCTTGATCTAAATGTCGCTAGCACTGGTGAAAGAGGTATTCAGAGTAGCTACAGTGCCACAGTGTAAAAATACTCCATTACCAGAAAAAGTCCTGCACTGAAAATTTTACTATTATTACTAATTTTAGTATTATCAAGTACTGATTATGCAGAATTGCCCTTTTCAGGGTGTTATATCATGACATATATTTGATTATACTGATGGATTAACATGTAAACATTTTAACGTCGAAGCAAAGTGGAGCTAATTTTAACTACTTTATATACTATTGGATAGTTTGAAAAAAGTCAGCAACATATTTTATAAGATAATAATTTTTTTGTTTACTTTCCAATACTGAGATGAGGGGAGTCATTTTCTGTAGATTTGATTAAAAACTATGCGTATAAACTCAAACAAGTCAAGTGCCAACCATTTACATAATTAATTATATAACACAAAAAAATGTTTTCTATCCATTGGTTGCTTTGTAACAATCCACTGTACAGCAACTCAAACAACAATTACGTCAAGGCTCTCCGTTTGAAAATTGAAAAGGGATGCTCCATCGATTTAGTATTGTACTAGGTGAAGTAAAAGAAATGCTGGATCCCACACTTCCCATAATGCCACTCTATAGCATATTTTGTTAGACTGCCCCTGCCTGGTAAATGCCCACGTCTTTCAAACTCAATGTCCCAATTTGTAACGGAGGCTCCAAGCCCAAGCCAAGGTAACCCTGATGACGTTATTAGGGTTATTTGCGTTATAAAGCTCCTCCACGGAATACATTATACGACTGTTTTCACAGGCATCTTTATGATGAGTAAATTGATCTTTATGTGGAGGAGTGGTGGAGTGCCCTATATGTGAAAAACAAACAAACAACAACAACCTGTTTAAAACTGTTGTAAATTCTATATATATATGATGTAATTAATTTGCGGAGAAATGTGTAGAAATATATATATTTTTGTCAAGTCTCAACCATCCAGACAGACTCATGAACATCTCTTTGCTTTCCAAACATTCCTACAATAAGTTGAGAAAAATGAGAAATGCTTTTCAACCCAAATGGCTCACAATTGTTTCAAAACCAAAATAATAAATCCAAATTATTTCTGCTTCTTAAGTCTCAAATGACTTATAGTTCATTACTAATTTTGACTTTTTAGAAAAGCAGCTCACCTGCTACGTTTGTGTTTACTGGCAAGGGGAAAAAAACAGGAAAGAGTGTAAAGTGGACAGGAGGGGAGGAGAAAGGACAGGGATAGAGGGCCAGGGGAGAATGTAATCTTGGTGAGTAGGGTGACACAGCGGCCCGGGCTGCCAGATGGTGCTTTGAAAGGCTTAGCTAAGGCAGCTTTGGGTCTCCGCTCCCAAAGATCCACAAACTCACTCAATTCCTCTCTTCTCACACAAACGCACAAATGGCAGAGAAACACTCGCTAAGTCGCTCGTCCTCTCTCGCGCTTTCACACAAAGTCACATCAAACACGCAAGCTGTGATGTTGTGTTAAATAGTTGATGTAACCTAAATAGGCCTGGCAATGTAGGGCAGGGGCCGTGCAATATTTGGCGGGCTAGCCAGGAGTTCAAAAACATCAAATCAACTCTGTGGGGAGTAGATAGCGGCCACGGGAGGTGCCATTACAGCTCTAGATGACAGTTGTGACAGTGTAGAACATCCTCTGCCCTGGAGTTCGTCTGGGACTTAGCCCTCCAGAAAAGACACTTTTGGAAAGTCGCTTATGAGATATTTTCCTGGAATCATCAGCTTTTGGTTACATAAGTGAGATATGAGGAAAAGCGTTTTATAGCCAGCGGAAGGGAGATCGGGGGGGGATTTACTTGCAAATGTAACAGGTAACAGGTATTTGTGCCAGGTATTAAAAATGCATTACTGTAGGTGATATGGACCTGAAATAGCACAGACATTAAGTATTTATGACAATTTAGGCATTTAAAGCCAACTCATTGTTGTAATGTAATACAAGTAATGAGAGGAGAGCATATAAAAAAATGACTCAAGCACACACACACACACACACACACACACACACACAGTGTTGGTCATGTGTGTCATGAGTAAGCTGTCATGATATTGCAATTCTCTTTGGAAGGGATATTAACAAGCAGGTATGAAACTGTTTGAATGCAAAATTAATCATGTGCGCAAAATAATCTTGTTCATGAGCGCTCGTCATGCTCGTCATCAAAATGTTCCACTTTCAGTCTGGATGTGCCTGCCAGATGTTCAGCGCTACCTGTACATGGTGTTTTTGCCATTGGGCAGAGACAATTTAAGAAGCTACAGTGAGAAATTTTGATTTTAGTATTCATGGACGTTAAGGGACTGTGTGGAAATTATTAGAGGAGAAGGTGGGCAGAAAAGGGGGAAAGCTATGTACTTTTCTTTTTGCTGAAGAGAAGTCTGACTTTTTTGGAGACCAAGGGAGAGTCAAACTTTTTCCTCATCCCAGATTTATATTTTATTTCACCCTCTTCGTGTGAAAGATTATTGTATAAAAATATCAAGTAGTTACATCAAAAGCTATAATAAGTGTTTTTTAGCAGCTCTTTATACAAAATAGGAGTGGCCTTATTTTCACCATTTTATTACATCTGCCATACATTGTATAGTGTTCTGAGATATTTTATTGTTGTAAAATTTTAATAATGCTGCAGAGGGCCTTGCTTAAATATAAGATTTAGGCCCCCTCCCTACCCCAGTATTTTTTCTACAGTCCCTAAAGTATGAAAGCAGCAAACACAGAATGCATGGCTTCTTTAATAAGAAGAGACCACCAAGTTTGGTGTGTAGCAGACCATAAAAACATGAGCCACAATAATATTAAAGCCTAATATTTAACCAGGTTTCCTCCTCTTCTTCAGTCTCTGTGTTTGCTTGCGCCCCTTTCTCTTTCTTTCCCCTCTCTTCATTATTGTGCCCATTATTGTGCCCCTGCGCTCTAGTGCAGAGTTAATTTCACTTATTACAGGAAAGCCGTATAAATAGCCCTTGAGCCTGACCTCAGCAATATCTAACCTGCCTGTCTAACAGAAGAATGTGATTGTTTTAGAGAACATTTAGCACTATTGTTGGATCAAGCCCAGCAAAAACCACATCATCCACCCCACTCTAAAAATAAAAGCTTAATAATTTCCCCCAGGATAGCTTTTCATCTATTTCACTTCTTAATTGACTTGCATTAAATTGCCACAAAGTTTATTCCACTGCTGTGCTTCGATGAAATAAATAATTAACCCCATAAAAAGGTCAGACAACTGAAATTAGAACTCACTGGTTTTTGTTCTTTTTTCGCGGTAATGAGATGAGATCCTGCTCTAGCTGACCATCTGACTCTCAGTGATAATTTGTCTTTGTCTTAACAGAGTTCCTGACCAGAGATAACATTTTTATCTCATTATTATCTCATCAGACATTATAAGTTCCAATATGACTCCTTTCATTGGTTGGCTGCGAATGAAGTCGTTCTGAAAGATGGTAATATCGATTAAAACAATAAGGAATGTATGATAACGTGGACTAATATTGCTAATGATCACAGCGACGATGATGACGTTGATGAAGATAATGTTACTGATAATAGCGGCGGCGGTGGTTATGAAAATAACAGAGATAATGACGATAACATCGGTAATAACAGTGGTAACAATGATGATGAAAACAGCAGTGATGGCGGCAGAAACACTAATAATTACGTTGATGACAGTGGGCTCTGAGACAGCAATTAGAATAAAAACTGCCATTGATTCATCTCTGCAGACACAGGGATAAACGGTTGGATCTCCATTTAACAAAGTGACACAATCATGTTGTCCAATTAAAGCAAGAAAATACAAATGAAGAAACCGAGTGCTCTAAGAGCTTTTCTCTCTCATACGGAACCCAGTCGATTTTCATACAGAGCCTGATAATTAGCAGCCATGCATCATCTGGTTTTTTTCATACCAGAGGACTCACTTAATGTGCGTGCAGCTGTGTGTGTGTCACATTGGCACGCGCATGCATGCATCTACGTGAAGGTGTATATGTATGTGCATATTTGTGTAATTGCTTGTTTGTACGCCATCTTCAAAAACAACTCTGGAGCAACTCCACAATCATGTTTAGGCTGCAGGTGATTCTGAAAGTTGCATTTCCCTGGAGAGGCCGTGAAACCTCCTGAGTCTAGCTCCTCAGCTCTACAGCAAGAGGCTTACCATCACTCAAACACTTCACTGCAGGGGCCCGCGCTCAAATTACATTTTCAGAAAAGCACCCTCCTTTGGTCCTGCTCTATTTAAATGATCTGTTTAAAATCTGTAATTAGTCAGCCGATGCTTTGCAGACATGAACTACCTGACCAAACTTTTTTGATCTTAATGAATTTTGGCTGCTTTGCTGTGGAGGCCAGCGCAGGTTTGACTGGATGTAGCCTATAGTGGAATAGCAGCTAGCTCAGCTCAGCTCGTCTCTCCTGAGAGCACAGCAGTGTCCTGATCCTTCCTGACCTTGTCACTGCTGCAGGGTGCCCGGTCGGTCATTGCCACCTGCCATGGAGCTGTGCAGGTGTTTATGTGTGCGTGTGTGCATTGATGCATGTCAGACGTCCATGTGTGTGCATGCATGCATGCATAAGTATGCACATGTCTAACAGAGCTTTGGCGTATGCTCAGTAGTGGCATGATGTCATGTGAGTTATTAGTCTAATTTGCATCAACAGGAAGAGGGCGTGACAAGGTGTTTGAGATTCAGGAGGTGAAACGCCACAGTGGCCATTACAGTGATTAGTGCACACATTCATCTTTTACAAGCCTCATGATTCTCTCCCTCCTTCCCCTTCGCTTTCTCTCCTATATATGAACACACAATGAACCTCCCTCAACCCCAAGACAATCACAACAAGCACACACAGAGTATGGAGGACTTTCGCTTGCACACACATGCATACACTATATTTCCTCTGACTCCGGCACTAAAACAGGAGAAAGTGCCTGGGCTTGACAGCAAACAAACCAACATGAAGAGATTCCTGGCAGGCTAAAGAGAGAGTTGTATCAAAGCTACAAGAATGCACCACCAGCAGCCCATTTTTTCACTGGGAGAGAGAGAGAGTATGTGCAGTGTGTATAGCAGACCTGAGCTGCTGGTAATTAGAATGGGCTCTGAGGAGAGACAGGCAGTGGAATGAATGCAAATGAATTCACTGGCTCCGATACTGGGCTCTACAACCTCACATTTCATATAGCATACCTTACAGACATGTTTCTGGCACAAACAGAGCAGGGCTACACAGTAAACACTGAGTGACATGACTGTGGACACGCACGTGCCAAAATGTCCACACACGCGACACATACACGTGCACGAGTGTGCAAATAAAATGTGAATCGGGAAACAAATCCGAACCCTGCGGTGCACAAGGAAGCATGCACAGATACAAATACACATACACATACACACAACACACACACATTATACTAATCCCTGCAAATGCCACAGTGTTGCTTGTGAAAAGAGAAAGGGGGTGCAAAAGCTTGTTCCAAGCGAACATCCACAGCATGTCCCACAGCGGAATAAACAAACCCTTCTTAATTGGTGTCGATTTGGAATGAAGTGATGATTCATCATGCAGAACTCCCCAGTAGAGTATTGGAAACCCAATCATTTCTAATCCATATGACCTTGACAGAGGGCCAGAGTTAGACTCTAACTCCTTCTACATGCATTGTCCGACAGACAAAGTCAAGGCATTGTAACTGACTTTACAACTCGTTGGAACTCTAATACACCAAAGTCAGATCACTTCACTGATTACTCCATCTCAGCCAGCGGCAAATCTTTATGAAGCACTCAATTCTCCACAGCAGTCATAAATCAAGGTACTATAAGCTTTCCGTCTCGATGATGGCACACCAGAGACACTATTTCCATACCACGCCACTCCAGTCAATAATTCCTATTCCCATTACATCTACCAGTGCTGCACTTGACTTAAAGAAGCCCACTGGTACTACTTCTGCTCAGCTCCAGATCCCCAGTGGTTTGCCATGAGAAACTTTGATCAGTAACTCTGTGGCTCTTCTCAAGGAGAAGCAGGTCGTCTGTGAAGGGGTCCTGCTCTTTACTAGCTAGTGCTGTAAATTAGTCTAATTAACACATCTCCCTTCCTATCTTAACCAGGCATCCGGGGCCAACTAGAGTCTTATTATAGAGTAGATTATGCATGTAATGTCCCCATTGAGATTACAGTATCGAAAACGAAGCATTCAGAGAGGTGTACATACTGTATGTATGCACTGTGCACAAGAGGACAGGACTGTGTGAATATGGGGGAATAGCAGAAAGGATGAGGGGCTGCTTGGTATTCTGACTGGAACGTATAATAGATGGTGGCGGGAGATAGAGATACAAAGCGTGCGCAGGAGAGAGAGGGAGAGAATAACAGGAAAGAGATGTGTCTTCAGCACCACCTGCAGACTCGACTGGCGGCCATCTTGCGGTCAATGAGGTGAATGAAGCCACCGCCCCGGGTCAGCATTAACACAGACCAATGACAAGTCGGCACTTGCCCTCTATTGCAACAACACCTTGCCGTTCCACTCCACCGACCGCACCTATCACACCGATCACAACGCACACGCATACGGACGCTTTCGCACTCTTCCAGCGCTCTCCGTCTGTCTCTCTTTTCCTCTCTCTTAAAATCACGCGCGCACACACCGGGAGAAGCTTAACAAATGTG
Organism: Maccullochella peelii; assembly: GCA_002120245.1. NCBI lineage: Eukaryota > Metazoa > Chordata > Actinopteri > Centrarchiformes > Percichthyidae > Maccullochella > Maccullochella peelii. The sequence goes on from LKNJ01000273.1 coordinate 96,919, forward strand.
GGAACAGATGCCCCACATCAGACTGCAGTTGCCCTCTGCTCCTTGCATGCCTCCAGAGAGACAGAGGAATACCGTTAACGAAGATAAGACACTGCAGTCCTCTGCTGTCTCAACACATGCCTACGGTGAACACACACACACACACACACACACACACACATTTTTGAGTCATTTGTTAATGTCCATATCAGTATAAAGCTGTAGAGGTGCAATCAGAATATCTGTAAGACCTACAGTGTGTGCTCACCCCTCCTCCCAATCACCTCTCCCTCTTTCAACAAAAACAACACAAAAACCAAAACGTCTTTATTCTTTCTTTTGGGGACATCATTTCCCTTCATCCAGGCTGCCATTGCCCTCTACTCACTTATTGAACTCAATTAGCTTCTTTGATAGGCGAAGAGGAAAATAAGACATTAGGTGACCCTCTTGTACTCAGGCAGAAAACACACTCTTTTTTGCCTAAAACCTCAATAATATCTTCAAGGTAGGGGTGTGTATCTCTCCCTTGCACACAGTTCGCTATGTATCCGATACAAAAATGATACAGATAAATTTGAAAGAAACAACACTGCAATGCAAAGCTAATTTCATATGATTCGATTCAGCCGTGATTTATTATTGATGTGGCTCAGATCCAGGATTTGATAAGGTATTCATTTTGAGTAACTAAATAAAAACAGATCAATATTTCCTTATTTTTTATTTCAAGTACAGAATCTACAGAGTCTACTGCCACACTAACATAGTAACCATGTACCATAGTAACTAGTCCCTAAATTGGTATTTTATACAACGCTATGCTCATGGATTATTGCATTCAAATGGGGGATTTGGGGTCAGTACTTTGGAAGTAGCATTAACTGCTAACGCTAGTGGTACGATCTTCGGGTTGACTGCTGCTCTCTAACTTTACTGTACACACACAGAGGTTTATGGTGGCATATTTTATGATTTTACAAATTGCAAATGCAATGTAAATATTTCAGGCAGCTTTAGACATAGTATAGTCCGACATTTTCTTCATTTTTGGTACTTATTTAGGAAGAGGATTGCTAAGTTGGTATGTGGCTGGAGAACGTAGATAGCTAGCAGTCGAGGGGCGGGTCACACACCGACAGAGACAGGACTGGAAATTGAATTTATGACGTCTGCATTGATTTTTGATGAACTTCACATAGAATTTCAGATCTGTGGTCGTGCATTGATGCAGCTGCATCTCTGATTGTATTTTCTGATATGAATTGGTTAATTTTAACACATACTTTTAGGAAAGGAAGATTGTGAACATTGACATACAACTGTTTGGACCATATTTTAATTCAAATAAAGCTTCATAAGTGCTTGCTTCAATACACAAGGAGGTAAGCGTGGTTTAAAAGTCCATGACATTTAGAGAATACTATATATAGAGTGCAGTCTATTGAGGAACACTGGCTGGCCGCAGGGTCAGCCAGGAGATCAGATTAAATAAACATCAGTGAGAAAGAGAGAGAGAGAGAGACATACACACACACACGGACACACACAAACAAATAAACAGGAAGTGGTAGCTCATGAGGTTGATGTTTTTGGCCACAAATTAAGCGGCAGCCTTTCATCCGATCGTTGGTGGATCAGACATGTAATCACTTAGCCCTCCAGACACATGACAGACGAGGGACCAAGGCTGAGGATATGGAGATGGATCAAGGGTTTAGGGTTTACACTTTCTGTGTTGAACTGACCAACATCAATCTATCACCCCCTATGGTGTCTACTCTGTAGCCTATCTGACATGGCCTGGATATCCCCTGGTTTCCTGAATTACATGATTAAAGATCTGTCAGCATATAAAAAACAGAACTCTTGGGCTGACAAGATGGCAGCAGCCCTCAGACCATTGATCCCGTGACTACGGTCTCATTCTGAAAATACCTATCGGACTGTGTGGCACACGAATACCTAACTCTGCAAACTTGTCAAGAATATGCAGACGTGTCACAATGTAGTATGCAAATGCAAGATGAAACCTTGCATAGCAATCTCAATATTAGGAGATAGGTCAATACACTATTACAGAGAGACAGCTAAGTGTGCACTTATACATAGCCAGGTAGAAGGATGTTTAGATAGCCATTAGCTAACAACACTTTATGACTATTCAGAAGCCACTTACAGGACACACACTTCCAGACACTTATAGCTATTAGCAGCCATTAACATTTGTGTATAATCATGTGGAATGATGTGCGAGGGAGCCTCATCTGCAGCAGCCACAGTACGCACAGAGAAAATTCAAATTCATCTAGAAGATGATGACAACTCTGCAGCAGTGGAGCGCAGGGCGCAATACAGGTGTGTACACAATGCATACACATTAAAAATGCCTATGTATCTCAATCATACATACTTACAAGCACACACTGGCACTAATGCTGGGACACAACTGCTGAAACAGCCACAAAAACCAACAATCCACAGCAGGGAGAGACATAAAAAGCCTACATATATACATCAGCCCTCGGTTTTCATACCGAACACCAACAGTGAAAATGTGACACCACTGCCCTCCGCATCACCCATCTCTTTTTCTATCTACAACTGTGACTAAAAGGGCCACTAACCTCTGACCCAATAACGTAAAAAAAGACACAACAACCAGAAAAGACTGTCAGTGACCCCTCTCTAAAAGGGTCAGTTTCTCCAGGCTATAAAATCTTGAAAAGCAAAAGATAATATTCTGCCTTAGCTATGACCGTGGAGACAGCGATGAATGGCGAGAGAGGGGGAGCTGAGACAGGACCCCGGCCTTAATGTAGTTTGTAATTGTAAGTGTTGGTCTTTAATAAAAGCCCAGAGTATTTGGTCAGGCTAATAGACTGGGCTCTCTAAATCCTGCCTTCCATGCATTATTCAACAGCCATTAGCTATCGCCTCATCTGGGAGGCTTTATGAGTCCCATCATCGGCTGGAACCCAGGCTAGGCACACCAGAGGTGAGTGGGGAGGGGGTGAGGAGGGGATTAGCTGGGGAGAGAAAGAGAGAATGGAGGAGATGCAAATACAGGTATGGGAGGGAAAAGGGGATTCAGAGGTGAAGAATCAAAGAGGAAAGCTGACGAAAGATGGGCGTCATGTGGCATAGGTGAGGGCCTGTGATATGGAAATCACTACAGGGAGATGAAGAAATGGCTGGATGAAAGCCAGAGGTCATATGGTAGACACATGAAAATGGGAAGAGGTTGATGCAGGGAAATGAGCGTGAGTGATGGAAGGTGGCAGGAACGGAGCGAGATGTATGGAAGTAGGTGTGGGAGGTGAGCCTATAGGGTCAAAGGGAGGCTGGAGAGAGCAACAAAGAATGAAAGAGACATGCCAGCCTGAAGTGGCATTTTCTGATGGCCAGGAACATAAATGTCAGATGCTTCCTCCCTCTACCCCCTCAACCTTTTCTTCTTTCAGTTCCCCTCCCTCCCAACCTCCCCCTGCTCCTTCCACTCCACCTCCTGCTGCCCTTCTCAATCTGCCCACCTCTTCCTTGCCTCTCTCCATCTCCCCAGAGTAGTGCCAGTGGTAATTTTGCTTTCAGAGACGAGAGAAGGCCATGGAACACATGGAGATTCAGGCTGCTCAGTTACCATGGTATCACTGGCCAACAGGAATGGCGCCAAGACCAGGACGTGTATGTGCGTTTGTGTGTGCATGTGTGTGTACGGGCATGGGCGAGAGAGTGTGGTCTTGAGTGCATCTACACGTCTGGGTAATGGGTGTTTAGCAGGCCTGCCAGACTTGTCCCAGCCACTGCTCTCCCAGACTACCAGGTTCTCCTGACCCTCTGCGGCAGCCCAAGGACACACTCCTGTCTCTCTAATTAAAACACAACCCTGACACACACACACACCGCACTCGCACACCACACACACCCTGCAGGTCTGCAGCTTAAAATAACCTTAAAAGGAACAAGCAGAGCCATCATCCGCTGCACTCAACACCTCTTCAAAATCCACTCAGTGTTTTCTCACCAGGCACCTCCCAGGCAGATTCTGCCTCAATCTGCAGGAAGATTCGCAACAACAAACAGCATCTTCGAATGCTGCACTCGTTTATTAGAGGAGTCATCAAAGGAGCCGCATTTACTATTGCATGGACTTCCTGCAACAATAGCACTGCTGCATCGTCACTCTGTACTTGAAAATAATTGTCTGCAGAACAATTTGTAACCATCAGAAAACCACAAAGAGGTTTCTGGAAAACTGTCAGTGTGGCTGTGGTCTAAGAAGCTCAATGTTAAGTGTTCAATGCATAAAACATTACTGCACATATATGAGTCCTACCTTTTCAGATTGTTAGGTGGTTAGTATTTTGCCATATTATATACCTCACCATACAGAATTAGAAGTCTCTAACCATTCAAACCACAATTATGCCCTCCACATCTGTGCGCAAATGTTCCATTTTGCATAGCCCACATATCTGAGTCTATTCTCTTTTTGTTGGCAGCATACAATATTAACATTAATGTTGTGTATTCTCATAAACCAGTGGTAAGACACGATACATTTCCTATTTAAGGAACAAAGATGGCTCTTAGCCGTATATGCTCACTGTGTTATGTAGAGTGATTCAAGTAAGGAAACTAAGATGTGTGGACATCACACATGACATGCAGCATTGAGACAGCCTCTTCACTTCATCTCCAACAGACAATTTAGCATGTTTATTTCCTCGTTAAGCGCATGAGAGACCCTGATGGAGGAATCCCAGGGAGGCAATGGCGTCCTGTCACTGTGGGTTACCACTGCAGCATGATTTAATGGAACTGTCTGTCAGAAGGCCAAACAACAGCCTGTCAACCAACAAACAGAGGTAACATGCACACATACACACTCATGCACAAGCACATACACAAAGTCAAAAAAACACAGTGGAGACGGATTGTCAAAAACTCTCCCCTCTCTCTTGCTCTCTCAGTCTCACTCTCTCTCCCTCATACACACACAAACACACAGGCACAGGCACACAAAGTCAAAAAGCAAAAGCACATATGTCCAAAAAGGTTCTGGCAAGAGCTAAGACAGGCAGGGATGAACACAGAAGCGCGCTGAGCACATTCAGAGAAATCAACGGTTAGAAAAACACACATCACCAGCAGCCCCCCTACCAAGAGAGGAGATGAGTGCCAGGAATACGCTCGCTGCATCAAGCGGCACAGGTGTTATCAGAGCGATTTGCAGGAGATCCCGCCAAACAAAGTACTACTGTCATCTCTACAGAAGTAGCAGCATGGAAATCAACCCAAACAAATGTAATGAATGGTTCACAAAGTATTTAGCAGATTAGGCGGAAAACTCTATGCATGATGGGGGCCCAAATCCAAAGCTCATTACATGTGGCACTGCATTAGGAGCTCACACAAGCCAGTATACAGCCCTATCCCCCAGCTCAAGGCTGATTTCTATCCCCTGCTACCCAGTGAATGAGGTAGAGAGCAATCACATCAACCAGGCATTGGGCATCTGCTATAAAACCTTTTCTTTATTGTACATTTCTACCATCATCCCAAACTGGAACGACAAAGAACTCTGATTATCAAAGCTTTTGATTGCCCCACTCAACAATCAGTGCTGCTCTCCTGCATGATGCCTGCTATGATGCATAACAGTGTGTGTGTGTGTGTGTGTGTGTGTGTGTGTGTGTGTGTGTGTGTGTGTGTGTGTGTGTGTGTGTGTGCACATGTGTGAGTGGAACTGGTGAGAGAAAGAGAGAAATGATGAAAAATCATACTAGGTGTATCAAAATTACTCCTTCATATGCAAGAACAAATGTGCATTTGCTTGTGCAAGCCCACACATGCACTTTAGGCCTTAATGTTTCGAGATGAACCTAAATGGTCCTCTATCATGTCGGCCTCTGAAGCCCACCTTTTGATGTTACACACTGCAGCACCATCATCTGGTCTGGACAATTCACTCTGGCCCTGAAAATAGGCTGCTTCTTTAAAGATACCTCTCTCTGTGGCTAAATATGATTAGCTGCAGAGGACATTGTAGCTCTCTCCACAGCTAATACATTTAGTATGGATTGTCTGAGGGGTAAGGATACAGCTAGCAGATAGATCAATATTCTAAGTCAGAGTCTGTCTGGAGAAGAGGAACCATGCTGGGAGATGGTTAACTGTTCTAAAGCAGCAAATGCTGTCTGGAAGCACCGAATGCCAGGAATCCCACAATATTGAACACTTCTTCAAAAGGTAATGCTTAATGCTCAAGCTGGGCGATGGGTTATGTTGAGTGTCTGCATCAGACAAGGAGCTTGTTGAAGATTTGTTGTGGATATCTCTAAGGATGAGAGATTACATAAGGCAAATCTGGATGATTCCGTATAGGCTATAGTGCACCACTTAAGACCAAGGCCCCATAGGGCCTTGCCTCCATAGGGCTGATGTCAAAGTGGTGCTCTAAATAGAGAATAGGGTGTCCTTTGAGATAGAGGGGGAATAAGAACCAGATTTAAGTGGCTTCATTTGCATGCGCGAATCCCTCACTTAAACCCATTTGAATCGCACACACGAGCAGCGACAGTCACAAACGGACATGCGCGCACCCTCACAGATTTCCAAGCACACAAATACACACACTTAGCACAGACACATTCTTCCTCCTTTTCTTAGAGTCAGAGGACATTAGCACTGCATCTATTTCTGGAGGCCCATTAAGGCCGTAAAACATTTACGATCCACACAGAGTGATTCCAACTGTCAGAATGACCTGTTCTTTCCCCATTTCTCCTCCTCATGTAAAAAAGCTGACACGAAGCTTGTGACAGAAACATGTATTTGGTGCCGTTCCGGATTCGGCTGAGTGGGCTGGCACGCCGGCTGGATGGGTGGGGTGGAAGGAAGTGGGGTTGAGAAGAGTTAGGTGGGGGGTGGGGGCTGCAGTTGTTCGCCCGCCAAATGGGTCCATTTTGCTGAAATGTGAAGCCTGCACTTTCCTGACACGCTATAATAAATCTATCAATTGTGTGTGGGTGTGTACGTGTGTTATGTGTGTGTTTGCCATGCATGAAGAGGAAATTGGTGGCATCTAAACAGGAAATATCCCCTTCCTTTCCCCTCTATAGATGTGACAGTCACAATAATAGTTAACCGCTTACCTCACCATAACACAGGGTGGCATATGCCTTATAATGGAAATGCATTGTACTAGTGAGAGACAAACATATGCCTCAAGGGCACACATGTATGCATATGCACACACACATAGAAGCTAATGTGGGATGAGTAGACAACCTTGTCTGGGCCCCATCTCAAATCTATACATAAATATATCATTTGCTGTCCAGTGAGGACTAAATCCATGAAAGCAGCAATGTTAGGCTGCTTTAATGTGAAATGACAGGCTTCTGGGTAGCTCTTAGAAGCCTAACAAGCCTGAATAGTCTCTATTTCCAGAGGGGGGGTGCAGAATGCTAGCAGAATGTTATCTTTACTATATATATATATATATATATATATATATATATAGTTCATTATTGCACACAAACCTGAACACCCCCTCAGCCTATGTTTCATCCACCTCCAATCTGGTCGCACATTCAGAACCTGTAGAAAATATAGTTCATTATTGCACACAAACCTGAACACCCCCTCAGCCTATGTTTCATCCACCTCCAATCTGGTCGCACATTCAGAACCTGTAGAAAAAAGCCTTTGCTTTGACAGAAGCTTTGTGTCCTTTGCTGAGCAATTACTTGTTGCTTTAATGTATTTGTACAGGAATCCTTCCATTACGTTAACATGTCGTGTGCAGTGACCCTGAAATGCTAAAATATTTGTGATCAATATTGGCTGAATCCATAGTTTCAGATCCTACATATACCTACATACCCAATATGTTTTTTTTAAACTACACTTTGTCTTTGTTTACAACTTACTTAAAAACTTAGCAAAAGTTCATGAAATTAGTTTTGTTGGTGAAGGATACTATTACCTTTAACAATAATAATAATAATAATAATCTTTATTTACAGAGTACTTTTCTAATCATAACAAATTTCCCACAGAGTGATAGCAAATTAAACAAATAAAACAATTTAAATGAGGAAATCGTTTTTTGAAAAAGACCATTCACACAATGGATTGTATGACATAAAGGGTAATGATAATTCAATCAAATCAACAATAAAGAAACGCTTTTACTGTCTCAGTGTATTAATGTTGTTATAATGGGAATAAAAAATTAAATATTTTTATATTTTTTTGCTTTACAACATACAGCGGAGATATATGTCAAAACCTAACCTGTATTTTACCAGCACAGCACACCAATCTTAAATAATCACAGATAACAGCTAATGACTTTACATGAGCACTTAATATAATGTGCAGACTATACAAAATACAGAATACAATATTTACAAAGATTTGTTGCTCTTGTCTTCACCTACAGACGTTAGTGTGGATTAATGGGAAAGGCGTTTGCTGTGTGGGTCTATCAAATACTGAGCTTGGGGAATTTTGTAAACATTAGACAATTTGTATAACGTTTGAGATTTCTGAGCTGATCTAATTTAAGGAACATCAATATAACCAAATTAAAAGATATCACTTCTGGTTTAAGGCAGCACTGTAGCTGTATCGGCTGTACCATGTTCCTGACATACTCCATCGGTGAACACTTCAGAGTAAGACATCGACTGGACGGTTAAACTAGAAAAAAGAATTGCAGTACAAAACTTTTCCCTGGGGCAGTTACTGATACAGTTATAATACAGTACTATTTCTTGTAAGTCCATTTTTTGTACCTTCAAAGGTACAATTGTGTGCCAAGTGATTGAAATGAACTTTTCAAAAAACATGTCACATCAGGCAAAGAAAAAAAAAATCCAATGGACATTTCCCCCTACATTCCAGTCTGTCGCTGCCACTGTTGACCTGGGAAGGGAGAAGATAATGTGCTTCTCATTGATACACTGCTCCTTGTAGTCAGGACAGTGAGAATACTATGCCCGCTAGACCCCAACCTCACCATACAGGTGACCCAATAGCCAGTAGGAGTTGCTGACAAGAAAGTTATCCCACACTGGCTTCCCACCAACAAACACTGTCCATTGTGTGTTCAGCCAAGTCAGAAGCACTGCAGCCGTCTCTATAGGCAAGTGCTTTATCCTTCGGTGTCACCCCATTCAGTGTGGCACCTTAATCGACTCACTATTAAAATTCTGATTATACATTACTTGTTCAAAGTTGTCAGCCCTGTGATTGACTGGCGACCAGTCCAGGGTGCACCCCGCCTCTCGCCCAATGTCAGCTGGGATTGGCTCCAGCCCCCCTCCGCGACCCTCTGGGGATAAGCGGTATAGATAATGGATGGATGGATGTTCAAAGTTGGCTGGGCAGCAATAGCACACTGTCACAGGAGGAAATAAGACCTGTACACACTCTTCAAGGTAGCTGTTTGCAGCCATCAGACAACAGCAATACTCGAAAAATACTTTTGAATCTCACTGAAACCTGTTGCATCAGATTGCTAAACAGCCATACAGAGTAAAATGAGTATCAATTAGATGACTACCTTACCTGCTGCATGCTGGAAGATTACTGTTGTAGCCTACCTTTAATTTAGGCTGAATTGGTATAAAATGTACATCTTTAACTATCAAAAAATTCTTCATGGTGGATCAAAAGGTACTAATCAAGTCTAATGAGGACACATATGGTAAATGTATTTTTAGTAAAAACATGAACCCTTCCTGTATACCTCCATTTGAGTGTGTTCAGTGTTTTCATGTATTGACTGTGAAAACGAATTTCCTCTCAGAGGATAATAAAGTATCTGTCCACTTTACTGGGGTGCCGGGTTGTACTGCCTTTGTCAATAATATTCGTGTAGATGTGTTTTCTCAGCACGCCTACTGCAGCACCGGGGACTAGTCAATATCCCACAATGCACCTCTGACCTGTCGGCAAACCTGCCTCTCTCTTCCTTTCAACTTCCGATGGACATTGATTTTCTAGCATCTCCCACTCACATATAAATGTGGCAATTGAGGAGATGTGAAAAGGATGTATTTTGAGTACAGGCTTAGATAGGTAGATAGGAAAATGGAGAGGAATACTTTGTCATGATGCAGCTAACTCACAAACATGAGAACCTACAAGGAATTGTAGCATCCCAAAGAAAACCAAGAAGAAGAATCTGTTGCCGATGTTATTGTTCTCCTGATCACAAAGTACAGTGTGTAAGTGTGAAGAGTGTTACACCACAGATGTATGATATGTGAGGTGCTATTCTAGGGTGAACGTGTGTGTGTGTATTTGTAAGAGAAGGCAGTATCTAGGTCTTTGTGATGAATCTGTTTCAGTGGCAAGCAAGGTGCTGCGAGCAGCATGCCGTCTGTTAATTCACATTCGCCGCGGGTGGTTAGAGTCTGTGGCTGATGATACCGGTAGGTGTTGAGAAATGGAGGGACAGAGGAGAGAGAGACTTGACAAATGAACAAAAGCTATGTGCACGGATGATCCCTGATGTCAACTGTTGGCAAAACAAAATTTAGTATAACTATAACTGTAACTTCCTGACATTCACTTAACAAACCAGTTCCCTACTGGCAACCAGGCAGCACACAGTAAATGACTGCACTAAAAAAAAAGGCTTCAGAATTGTAAAGTGTACACTGCAGTGTGAAAGAATTGGCTTTACAAAAAGAAATATTTCAGCTCAACGTGCTGGAGTGTAAAGCCACTCTGTGCTTGTATTAGTAAAATTAGCTGGAGCAGCAATCTCAACTGGAGAGGTTTTGATCTCTGAGCCATCATGTCTTCATTAAAGTATGATGATTGCAGCACCACCAACCAGTCGTGTTTTTTCCAGCAGCGATTATAGCCCGTGTTATATCCACGCACCCTTTGTCTGTGATAAACCTTCCCACACAGAGTTGCCTCTCATGGCTGTGCAACGGTCATGAGTATTAATCTATAGATTTCTCTCTCTCTCTCCCTGTTTTCCCTCTCTGCCTCTGGCCAAACATTACCAGTGATCTTGCATCACCCTGCATTAATTTCACTAATGTAGCATACAACTGCAGATATACATTTGATACATTGCACGTCTCACCTGCTGGCCCTCCTCGCTCCTTCTTTACCTCCCTCTGCCTGCGATATCAGGGGAAATCCATTCAGCTAAAACGGTCCAGATGTAAATATCGCTTGCATAAGCCCTGCCCACTCAAGATCCCACCACAGGAAAAGAAGTAGCATTGCCCTGGGCTATGAGGACAAGAAGATGTAGTTAATCCAAACCAAGAAGATTTATTTTTAGTTGCTATTTAGATCACTGTGTTTTGTACAGGTAGAAATACAGCTCCAAAACTGGTTTATAGTGGTTGCCATCCCTCCGTTTCCTGTCTTGTAAAGCAGAAAGAAAGGATAGTGCTACATCACCCATATCACATAAATCAGGCATGAAAGCATAATGGTGAGGATTTGACTGAGGCCAACAGGGGGCAAGGACAGACATATGAGATATTACACTCATTCATTCTTCCTCCCTCTGTTTCCTCCACTCTGTCTGTGAGCTGACCCATCTCTGGTGCTGACCCAAAAAGACTAGAAAGAAGAACCGCATCCACCTATTGTCAGCCGCATACACCATTATCGCTCTTTCTCTCGCTCTGCAGCTACGAGGGGGCTCGGCTCATAGTTCCCCGAGGCGATCATCTCTCAACACATCTCACACGCTAGACTCATTTCTGCTCATTCCCAAATCGTACAGGGATCTTCCCTGCTCAGGCAGGGCTGCAGTCATTCCCTTTATTCTACCACAGACAGAAAAACAATAGATGAATGTACCTTGAATGTAACACCAGTTCCTCCAGGGAGGAATGGAGACCTTAAGAATTGGTGGAGCATATCCACTCGGTCTAAAACTACAGCTCTTTAGTTCCTTGAACAGATTATAATACACCCTGAGGTTCCTGATGGACAAACGAGGAATGAATACAGTGTCAGCCGGTGTTGCTCACCTTCATGCTTCATCGTGTATGCTGCTTAATATTTTTACTTAAAATTACAAAACAAATTAAATCAAACCAACTATTTGCTTAACCCCTCCCATGAACAGCAATTGCCCAATCATAGTTTAGCAACCATAACTAGGCACATCAGGCCTGTCAAGCTTTGGATTTCTCCACATGCTGAAGTGGAGTGCATGGGGCTGTAGTAGGAGTGATGCTCAGTATTTGTAGGGTCGTACCTTTTTTAGCCTTTCTGAAACTGAAAACACAATAGCAAAAGTGTAAGGAATGGCTTTAACAGTTTGTCCTCTCTAACATAAGCTTCGGATGTTAGCATGTCTGACTAGCTTACTACCTACAGTAGTAACCTAACCCAGAGTTACTTCCAAGGCCAAGGAGCCTTTCATTAGCTGACTTCATTTTGTATGATTACACGTTACGTTAAACGTTCAGGACTGGAACATCCACTGTGTCGGAGCTGGTCCTGGATGATACCAGAATTGAGTTAGTTACATCAGAGGCTCAGTCCTGATCTTTATTGGATTTGGGGATATTTACACTGAAGCAACCCCATCCAAACGTGTTAACCGTGTTAACCTTATGTCACCAAACTCATTGGTTAGTCCCTCATCCTAAAATCTTTTTTAACCTTAAAAGTAAAACATACTGTTTGAAAATATCAACAATAACACATAAATCTAAACTCTGTCTTACTTGTCCAAGTATGGAAGCTAAGCAGGATTATGTAAGAATAAAACAACATTCTTACATATTTCCTTATCATAAAACTAGCTCTACACTGCAATCCAAAAACAATGGTTCTCCTTCATTTCCACGTCTTCCACATTGATTATCACCTGCTGACTTTTAGCTTGGGGCATGTGGCTTTAGTCATAGTCTTTAACCACATTATCAAGTAGCCATCAAGTGCATACTATAGAGTTAAAGGGTTGTTATTTCAAAACACGTCAGCTCAAAACATTCGAAAGACAGCCAGTGATAGTGTCTTCAACCAACTCAGAGAGCTATCATTTGCTTAATTAGCTAGCTAGCTAGCTAGCTACAACTGATAAAATTTGCCAGCGACAGATGTCATTTCAGTCGGCAAAACTGACAGTTAAATGCTTTTGTCTACCGCTGTCTGAAATCAAGGAGCCATTTCCAAAAATTACACTATTAACTACACATTCAATTTTTCGCAAATCTGCCAACATTATTATAATATGTTCCATGTTACTATGAAAAGTCTGACAGGTGTAACAACTAGAGATTTTCCTCTTGGGGTTGGAGCAAACGTGTGGAACATTAAAAGGTCTATTACAAAGGTTACAGCACATAAACACAGGTCCCCCTGTGAAATCAAGTCCATTCATTTGTGATATATCTCACAACCACCATCCATCCTTATTAAGTTGAATTTGATAATGCTCCTTTCTTTGCTGCTTTGCTTTTCCTAATGATTGCTTGCAGTTTCTTTATTACTACACTACTTGCAGTTATGATGATTCACGTTAATTAGAGTTAATCTGCTGTTTCTATACACTTATTCCATGGAGTCAGCTAATGCTTAAAATGTTAAGTTTCATGTAAAGGTTTGCCTGCACGTGCTATTTCTACATCTTGCTCTACCTAGTTTCTACAGTGTTGTGTGTGTGTGTGTGTGTGTGTGTGTGTGTGTGTAGTATTGGCCGCAGCATGCACTGAATATATCCACCTTGGCCAGACTCAGTGCACCGGCTGGTGTTGATCTGATTCAGCTAGTACACACCATGGAAAAAACATCTGTTTGGAACGAAATACACTGACGCGCAGACATGCATACAAAGTGCACACTCACTCTGAAGCACGTGGACACACACAAACACACTGTGCACATCCATTTACACACACACTCACCCTGCCCACCACACATGCACACACATAAACACTATCTGGAAATGGCATTGAGCATCTGTTTGGACAGCGCTAGCACATTCAGTTTTTGTAAAACACTGGCAAGAGCCCTGCATTTGGCCATGAGAAGCTTTTCTACTGCAGCAGGGTGACCGGGTGACCGAGCAGCCGTCCAATTGTCTGCTCGCCTCATCCACACACAAATAGACGTGCACACACACTTTCAACCGCAGACACTGCAATGCAAATTCAGCACCACCCCCTCCCCCTGACACCACCACTCTCTTTTCCCCAAGTCACCCATAAAATGCTCATGCTTTTAGCAGCATTCTGAAGCATTTTAAGAAGCTATTTATTTAACAGCATGATTATCTATCTGGTGTTAGGGTGATCTATCTAGCAAAGTGATTGGGTGCACTATTAACGCCCTCTCCCCTGGCACAGGTGGCAGCTGTTCAGAGGACACAAAAAAAAAAGAAAGAAAAAGACTATTTGATGTATCTGTGATATTTTCCATATGTACACATTGCAATCCTTGCCACGGTGTGACAGCATATAAATGAATCTTTAGCGCAAGGAGAAAGTGGTCAATCAAACGTGCTATGATGAGCACCAGCGGGCACATGCAGCATCCTCTTTCAAAAATAAAATGCTAAAAATAAACGCAGCCTGCCTGAATGTTGGGGGCCTTGGGATAATTCCATGTATTGTAAATATCAAGGTGATGTCTTATGCCAATCTGTCATGTCTCATCTTAACAAATGTATCTCTTCAGGGAGCGCCAGTTTAGCATTTAACATGTACATACATCACATCAATGCCACTTGACAAAAGCACCCTATTTGTATTGCTGACAGCTTGGTTGGGGCCAAGGTGTGTGAGTCGGTGGTGTGTGTTTGTGTGTGTGGGGGTTTGCGTGTGCATGCATGGGTGTGTGTGTGGAGAAAAAGAGAGAGAAAAGAGAGACAGTGACAGAAACAGAGGAAAATAAACAGAAACAGCGTAAGAGAGAGAACTCTAAGGCAGAGAGAGTTAAGCCGAGGCCTCGAGGAGTATTCAGTTATTTACATATGCAGATTCTGGTCACCCCAGATCCCTACCCTCATCAAAAGAAACCAATTAAAACTCTCTTAATTTAATGTTTACCTTAATTAACCGTAACAATTAATGGCTGTCCAAAGTCCTATTGTGGCTTTTTCAATTAAAAGCTGCCTGTGACAAAGGTTGCAATCCAATCCTATAAATCATACAGACAATTCTCCAGTGAGTAGAAGAAGTCCATCCCAGGGCAAAGTGAATGAGTGAAATTGGCTCATATATCACTAGTTTGGTTTATGCCCATCCCTAAGTTGTTGTTTTTTTGTTTTTTTCGGGGGGTTTTGGTGCGGACAGTTTGTACTGTGCAGAAGTCTGTGTACAACTGAGGACTTACATGCTGTGTGTTCATGTGTGCGCGCACACATGGTCCTGTGTGTGCGTAGGTGTCCAGCCGTCCAACCAGCAGCACGCATACTGGTCAGCAGATTGTTGGGTGAGACCCAGTGGACCATTAACTGTCTGTAGCTGCCAGGGCTGAGAGCTGATAATGACAGGTGGTGTACACACCCTGGAGGTCTGACAGGCTCAGGGCACTGTGCCATGTAACAACAGCCTTTACTACTGGCACCATGGCTGTGATGGCAGCCTTTAACACTGGCACTGGTGCAGCTATGGCAGAAGTATCCCTGGCAGTAGCATGACGGCTGCAACAGAGGAGCAGCTATTACTACAAGCAGTTAAACTAAAATGGCAGCAGTTGTTAATGGTGGGGAAACCACTATGCTGTCATTACTATCACTCATCCCCTTGGCAAATGCATTAAAATCCCTATGCAGGTTTAGATGACAATTCTGATTATCAGAATAACAATGAACCTGTAGTTTCGTTACTCAGACGAGCTTTTTTCTCAGCAGAAGCCTGCTCAGCGACAGGTCCCTTTCATCCACACTGAGGATTGTATTGTGTGGGATATAAAGGTCCTGATTTGCTTACTTTTCTTTTCCTTTCTCCATCATCGTTCAATTAGGCTTTTAAGCTGCCCATTCATAGAAGTCAGTGTCTTTTCTTTACGCCTGCACAAAGACACCTCAGGTAAACAAAAAAAAGGATGTTTCTATTTTAAAAACTTTTCATTTCCCTCTCCCCTCCATTACATCCACCTTTCCTTATCAATCTAGCTGTGTTGTAGCTGCATTTTCCACCACCCCTCCAAAACAATATACCCCACTGACCCCTCACACAAAACAGCAAGGCAGCGTGTGTGGGCATCTGAGTGTGTGTGTCCATACAGTACTGGCACCTTTGTGTCCTCCGCCCCCTCTCAGCCTCTCTCCCCCCGTGCAGAACACTCTGATTTGTACTAATCTCTTGGTACACTCTCAGGGCTATTGTTCCTTTCTGGTGTGAGCTTATTCATGTGCCACTCACCATGCCCTCTCATTTTAATACTCCAACAGCGCTGGGAGCTGAAAACAGTTTAAAGCCCGCTTATTTGACTGTTTATTAAAAAAAGTTCCGCTTGCCTCTTACTTCCTATGCTGTGTAGGTGAATGTGGAATTGTGCTTATTAAAATGGCAAGTAGCGGCTGGACTCTGTGATGTTTCCATCACACAGTTTATGTATACAGACGGCCTGTAGGCAGCCAGTGGACATCGTGAGATGAAAGCTATGGCTGATGTTCTGATTTGATGACTGTTGCCATGGCAGCGAGATGAGGATGGAGGAGGAGCATTCATGGAGAGAGACAGAACAGAAAATTATCTCCCTCACTCTGTCTCTCTTTCTCTCTCTCTCTCATGCACACACACACACACACACACACACACACACACACACACATGAACACACATCCCTAACCCCCCATCAACCAGCATTACAGTCCAGTAGGTCTTCCTTTGGACCAGTGAGCTGTAAAGGCTCATCATTAGGACAACAGGGTGTGGTCCAACATTCTGACAGCTTGTCACGAAGAGAAGCCTGCATGGCTAACTATGTGATGAGACTGCTATTAAAGAGAGGAAAACCACACAACTGCACTGTTGTTACAATAAGGCACCTGGTGGATTCATGGTAGCTCTTCAACCTCTCCTGGATGGCTGAACGGGCGGTTCAATAAAAACGGTTTCTGGCTCCAGCGGACGTGTTTATAGCGTTTCCTCTGGCCAAGCACAGCACCAGGGTTAAGTTGATCATCTCTCACTCTGGTAAAATAGCCAGGGGAGTCCGTGTACCACTAGATCAACTCTACAACTTAAAGACCCTAAACGTTACAGCTCAGATGATCGATATGGCACTGAGCAATGTTCTTTACGAGCTAATAGACAAATCCATTCCTGCAAAACCCCTTGGGCCTTGGGAAGGCAAAAAGGAAGTTAGAGTGCGCGGCTGTTTGCCTGGTGTTGCCACTTAGACCTCTGCTTGCATGCACACACAAACATGCCAGGGACGTTAGAGAAGACACTAGGATGCAGCTCGTGTGCCTGTGCATGTCCATATTGTGTGGTTGCATTGGCACATCTGCGAATGTCTCTATCGCTGAGGGTATTGTAGTTTCCTGATCGAGGTAATCACAGCTGCAGAGCTGCCAAAAGGAGATTTGTGTCTTCCAAAATCAGAAGGGGGAAAAACACATAAAACTAATTTCATTCACTTTGCTCAGCTGCTCTTATCTGACACTTTTGGATAAGGGAGCTTACATGAAACATTTGTAATTCCCTCACTATCTAATTAAAAGTCCAGATTGCCTAATAAATGTCAGAATTGCATCATAAAGTAGAGAAATCCTAAAAATCTGATTCCCATCTGAAATCTAATTCTGTGTAACACCTGTTGCTATTTCACCAGGTTCCATCAGTTTATCTAAACGGTATTCCAAACTATAGCTATAACATGTATCAAATGACTGCTAGCTAAAATAAAATTAATATGAAAGCTAAACCTCGTCATGATGGCTTTCTAATATCCTGTGCAATGTCTTCACTTGCCAGAGAGCCTCTCTGTCTTCCTATCTTCTCTGTGCCCTCCCTTTGTCTTTCTCTGTGCCGTATGCTTGCTCATTAAATCGTAAGGTCAGTTTTTCACACCACTCTACCACCCTTTGTCTCTCTTGCTAACCTTCTGCAACACTTACTTGAACACAACTTGGCCAAACTTGACTGCAAAACTTTGGCACATCATTATAAAAATAATGGACCATGTTTATTAAGGATATGAGGGCCCTCTGTGACATTGGGCAGTCCCCCAGGCCCTCGAACAACCTAGTTTATAGCCGGTGTGTAATATTTATGTTTAAGGTAACATTCATGCTTGTCTTATTTCAAGGCAAGGACAACAGCTACACTGTGAAAATAATTATTTGAAGGTCTAATGGCAGCACTCTATTTTGGGGCAATATGCCATATTTAGCATTGGTAAATATAGACCTGGCAGGCATCTACTCTACTCTTTTACAGAGTAACTTTCACACTCTCATTCAAGGCAGAGAACATTCGTTTTACTTATCCTTCATTTATTGGACAAGCACATTATAAGAACTGGAAATTTGTGAGGATAGATGTGAAAAAAGCCTTCTGGCCCCTTTCTCCAGCAACTACAGTACATTCTGAATTAGCAGTAAGTGCACAAAATTGCACTGAAAATATTTCCAAATTCTAACAAGTGAGGATTTGTGAATGAGACCGTTATCTTCTGATGTATATGTATTTGACTTAGGGCTGCAACTAACATTTATTTTCATTATTAGATAATCATACAATTATTTTATTGTCACAAAAAAGTAACAAACATATATTATAATTTCCCAGAGCCTTTTGTGATCCGACCAACAGCCCAAATCCCAAATGAGTAAATCCCAATTTACGAAGATATAAAAGCAGCAAATTTTAAGATTTGAGAAGCAAAAACAAGTAATTTGTCACCACCTTGGACAATTCAAAAGTTGAAAAATGCATGTTTCACACATGAACAAGGGAATTAATACTTGGAAGAAAATTGTTTTGAGAAATGAGTTTGCTCAAATTCATTTCAAGAGGAACAAGCTGTGCAAGTGCAAATAAATTCATGCCTGACGATAATCAACAAGGAAGGAACTTGCATTTCTGTTCAAATTACTTTGCCTCCATTGAGTGTTCGATCTCAGGGCTTTAATATTCATTTGGCAACATCCTGCTTTGAAATATTCATCTACTATCAGCCTGATAAACAGATAATGATAATAATACCAATTAAAAACTGAATACTGATGCACAATTTTATATTTGTTATGTTATATTTTAACGCTGTTTTGCGTCATCGTGTCCTGTTTTTGTTTGTTTGTACCTAGCAATAAAACAGTGTCATTGGCCGGTCAGATCAACAGATGTGGGCTAACATGTCTTCATGGAGGGGGATTACATACATACCGAACCATGTTTTTCAGCACTAGTGCTTTCATAAGGCTTGATTGCTAACTTGGGGACTCTAAATGTTTGAGGCAATTTGAAAACCCATTTTCTTCAAACCATTATCTGCAGTGTATGGCGGAAATGGAACGCTCAAACCTTTCTAGTGTATTAATTTAGCACTGCGATCAGACTGTTATAAGGGAGTTGTCAAGTTTTAAAAAAAATAATGGACGTCCTGCGGCCAATCAGAATCAAGTGCTTACTCAGGCCAAGGTAATTACACAGATATTTGCATTTTAGCACAGAACGTTATCTACCATAATGAGTGATAGAGCCTTTCATTGGACTGCTGTTTGCATTTGCCTTAGAACCCTTTCTGCTCGGAGGATGATGTATGAAAAGTGCAGTGATGTAAAACCAGGAGGCTGTCTGCTACTTGTGTGCCAATGTGTCAATCCCAAAAGTGGTGGAAAAAAAAGACCAGCAAAAAAGATAGACAAAAGCCTAGAGTAAATCTGCAACTGATTAAACTAATGAAAAGTGGTCAATTAATTAGCATCTCATTGTAGGACAGTGTTGTAACCCAGATAATAAAGCTAATGTAGTTTTTTTAATTATTCCACACTGCAGTAATTCAGAAGACTGACACCAAATCTATCTGCTCTCGCTCTCATCAGCCCTCCTTTTTTCTTTCTCACAGCATTTATTTCAGCAATCAATTTTGCAATTCAATCAATGTCATTGCAAATAAAGAATTTTCACATTGCTATAGGAATAGGAGTTCAATAATTTGAGAAATATGATTATTTTCTGTCTTTGTAAGAGATAATCACAACCACTCTGATGTCTGTGCGCTAAATATGTAGTTATAGCCAGGAGGCGATTAGCCTCGCTTAGCATTAAGACTAGAAACAGGGGGGGACAGCTACACAAATGGTACCGTAAAAAAGTTAGGTGCAGCTGCTGGGCGGATGGATGAACTGTTAGTTAATAATTATAAAACCACGTAACTTTCTCTAAAATCATAAATTGACATCTTTCAAACATTTCATGTTTGTGTATATGGATTAAACAAACAACACAGAACCAGCTAGTGAGACTAGCTAGTTCCTCCCTTCCTCCAGTCTTTATGCTAATAAGCTAATTACCTCCTAGCTCTGGCTCCATACGTAACAGACAGACAAGAGAGTGGTATCGATCTTTTCAACTAATTCTCACCAACGTGAATAAGTTAATTTCTCAAAATGTCAAACTATTCCTTCAATATTTAGCATTGCAACAGTAACAGTATTTGTGTGTGTGTGTGTGTGTATCCACTATATGGCCAAAGTAGTTTTTGTCTGGTGCTGTTTTTCATGATTTGGGCCACAATCAGATCTTAATGCTACAACATAAAATTATATTTCAGACAATAATGTGCTACCAACTTTGTGGCAACAGTTTAGGCAAGGCCCTTTCCTGTTTAAACATGACAATGTCCTCATGCACAAAACCAGGTCCATGAAGAAATAGTTTTCCGAATTTGGTGTGGAAGAAGTTGACTGGCCTACACAGGGCTCTGACCTCAACCCCGTACAGCACCTTTGAAATGAACTGGAACGCTAAATGCTCTTTTGGGAGAATGGGAGCAAATCCCTGCAGCCAAGTTCAAAGTCTTGTGAAGGCTTTCCCCACATAGAATCATACCAGTGCCCATGGTTTTAGAATGGCACGTCTAAGAAATGCATATGATTGTCCACATACTTTTGCCGATATAGTGTATGTGTGTGTGCATACGTGCATGCGTGTCAGGAGTAAACTCTAGCTGAACTACACTTTGTCTTTCTACTGCCAATCTCCCCTGTTCCAACGGCGCTCTGTCGTCAATTTGGGGTGTTGATGTTTTCCTGAGTTTGTCAGCAGGTCTGACTGGTGCTCGAGAATGCCTACAGCCTTCCTCAAGGGAGGTGTCACAGTTGGACATGCGCCCCCCTCATCCACCCAATCACACACACACACACACACACACACACACACACACACACACACACACACACACGCACACACACACATGAAAGAGAGTAAAGACAGACAAACGTGGCTTCACACACAAACCCAATCTCTTTCTCCTTTACTCTTTCTTAATCTGTCACTCCCTCTATTTTTCTCACACTCATATCCACACATATACACACACACAAACACACACACACTGACTAAATTGACTTGTCAGCTTCAATCAGACCAGGAACAAAAGGATTCCTGCCAGTTTGAAGCTGACATCATTAATGGGTTTGGGAGGGGCCGAGCTCTGAAGACAAAGGGAGTGCAAGGTCGGGCCGACTTAAAATGCACTTTCATTTTGGCAGGGACGTTAGCTTTTTGATTTCAGCCCCTTTACGGCAACATCTTTTTGCGAGTGGCTCTAACTTTCATTATCACTGGGAACAGAGGGACGTGTGAGACTTTGTTGTGCTGATGGAGAGAAATGTGACATCCATAATGCATTTCCTATTAGAGGATGCCACGCATGGACACACCTGGCCACGTGTCAGAGAGAGATGGACAGGAAGAGGATGAGAATAAATGGAGTGGGGAGGGAAAAAAAGGTTGCCAAGTTAAGGATACCAATGCAAGAGAAAACGCAGAGAGAGGGGTGAAGCTTGAGTGAAAGGAAGAACATGTTCTTGACAGAGATTGTGTCAAGGTTTGGAGAGGCATAGGACATACTGTACAGCTCTTCATGTGACATATGAAATCCACACATAAACCGGCTTTCCTGGTGCATTGTAGCAGTAAAGCCAAATGCTTTGAACATTTAAATCCTCTCCCCTCACTTCTGTGACTTCATCCATCCTCATTTGCTTCTGTTTCCTCTGCTGCATGCCCATCTGCCTCGCCCTTTTGCAGCTTTCATTCTGACCCTGGATAAAGATGGAGTCCCTCATCTCAAATGGTAATAACTTTGGTCCATATGCACAGAGCCATCACAAATTGATTACTGTGTAATGCCACAAGCTCTCCCACTCTCTCACTCTCACTCCCTCCTCTTCCATCTTGTGATTTTGCACGAGGCTGACTCCGTGTCCAATCCGGCTGTCATTAAACAGCACCCCTGGGTGCATCCCAAACATAAACAAGCACACCCTAAACCCTTCCTCGCATGATCCTTCTCCTGCCCTGTCTTAGTCCTCTCCTTTTCCCACCATCTTTATCTAACACTCAAAACCAGCTTCTCCTTCACCTGTTTTACCCTCAACCACTCATTCCCTTTTATTCTCATTCTAATTATACCATTACATTACCATTTCTATTCTCTCATTAGCATTTTTTGCTTTCACTGTCTCTTATTCTTCCTCTCTCCGATTCTCTTTTTTTCCCCCTCTCTCTCTTTCTCTATCACCCTTCCTTTTCTCAGCCACTGAATATGTTCCACCTTTTTTGCGGCACATAAACAGACAGTGCCCTTGGGGATGGGCTGGAGAGCTCTGTCTTTGTTTGTGTGCACCTCTAACTAACTCTCCATCTGCGGGGAGCCAAGCCAAGCCCAGCAGTGCAAGACAGATAGCTGGCACCATCCCAGATTCTTCTCTAGTTGGCCCCATATCTTCACCCCCGCCTCTCAACTTCTCCTTCCTTCCAGGCTGTAGTTCTCCCACAGAGTCGGTTGTCAGCTGCCCTCAGGCAGCCAGTCAGGTACTGTAGAGACATCCGACCCCTACAGTACAATTCCTTTTCCTCGAAGCCTTAAACCAAAATCTGCCTCAGCTTCCAATTGATATTCAATCCTTTACAAGCCAATATGCTGTGGATCTTCGTCACCGGACTTTCCTCAGGCTCCATCCCCAGTCAACCCCAGGTTCACCTCCAATACAAGCTCACTTCAGAGACTAAATAACCAATAGGACATTTTCTGTATTTAGTCACATCAAAGAGCTTTCAAAGAGAGAAGAACTTAGGCATTAGCATTAGTTCAAAAACAGAGAGTTTCAATCACGTAATTGCCCAAGGCTAAAACTTAAAATTTAAAAAGAATTATGTTATATGTTGTTTTTCTTTGAATTAGAAGTTTCTTCTCTTAATAATATGCGGCTGTAAGGATGTAATGAGAAATACAGTCAGAGTGAAAAAAAAGTAGCCTGACTGGGGCACATGCTGCATGCTACTTACATGTACAAAAATGAACCATCAAAGCTGCACTACATTATCTGGTAAGCTAAACTTGTATCTCCCCTGGGCATTTTGCATAGTGATGGACAATCCCCTTGAAGAGTAAAATAATTCACTCACCATTATCAGGCTCAGATTTCCTGTCATGCTCAGTGTCAGTGAGAGAGAGGGCGGAGTTGGCACGGCTCGTGAGGCAGGAGCTCTGCTCAGACTTCAGGCCGCGCATCCACATGTGCTGCAGGCCGTGATTAGGAGAGGGGTCCACCTCCGGCTCCGTGTCCACGTCCGAGCCCACGCCCAGGGAGTAGCCGCGGCTGTGGACGTGAGCGGCCGGCCCAGAGCACAAGGCTTCCTCCTCCTCCTCCTGATGCTGCTGCTGTTGCTGCTGTTGGTGGATGTGGTAGTCTGGGCTCCTCATCTGCCCAGCCTTACAGAAGTCTAAATCTAGAGGAGGAGGAGAGACATGCAGACGGAGATCATATAGATGTAGAGCTGTAAAGGCTCTAATACCGTGTGTTTTTATTTGCTTCAGCAACTAAGCTGACCAGGTGTTTGTTAGAGACAGGCATTTACAAGCCAAACACTGAACACCTTCCAAATTATGTCAAGAGACAGGCTGTTATTTGAGCAAGCATTTATTATGTTTTGCAGCAGAAGTCCAAAATCAAAATGCCACCCTCGATTTTTCTTAACCATTTGCAGGGAAGCTATATCCTGTTCAGGCTGCATGATGTGTGTTATCGAGCTTGAGATGTATTGAACTGCTGCTCAAACAGAGCACTGATCTCATCTATATTCTCCTTGGTGGGGTGAAGAGATCAGATAAAGATCAAACCTTATTAATATTGACTCAGACTGAGGGAAAAATTGAGCCTCATATGCTTTCAGGTATTAGAACGCCCTTCTATCCCAAGCATCAACCTGTTATCTGAGAACATCAGATATACTGTGTGTTAGTCCTCTGGTTACACTTCAATTCAATTCAATTCAATTCAATTGAGCTCTACTTTTTTTCCCCCTGCAGAGGCAGCTGAGTAAATTTTCTTCCTCACTACCTGAGTTTTCTTTTTAGAATGTATAAGTGGAAGTGATGGAAGTGATGGAATTAAAAAAAACCAAGGCATAAATTGAAATCTATACAGATACTATTGTAGCCTGGTACCATATAGACTCCACTTAGAACTCAGAAAAAATAAATACTTCCTCTCCTTCTCACTTAGTGCAGTTAATATGTGTGTTAGGTCAGGTCCTCTGAACACGAACCACAGTGTTTCAATAAAAGCCACAGTCATGTTGACCACTCCATTGACCAGCAATGTGTCCTGCTGTGCCTGTTTGATGGGGTCAAGACCAGCTGTGGCTCACACACTGTTCTGCTGGAATTAAACCGGCTCAAGATTGGTCACCACTACACTACTGTTTAGCTCAAATTGGCTGCAAGAGGGCAATTCAGGAGCAAATAGGCTATTTCCCCGTAGCAACAACAAATGGATTGACTGTAAACTGAAAAGCCACCTAACCATTTTGTTTTGAAACAAATTCATAATACAAGAAGAGATTTTAGCCGGTGATTAGAGGGAAAATAATTTTTTTTAGAATAACTTCCCATTTCCTGCCATTACTGCAGAAAAAAATTGACCATTTATATACCTAAAACTTTCTTCCAATGTTCTAAGTACTTGTCATAAGCAAAACTGAGAATAGCTGCCAAAACAGTCTGGGTCTTAATTTCACTATCAGGCAGTCCCGGGTGTCATGGAAACACATCTAAATTATGTTTATCCAATGGTAAGTACCACTGGAGATGGTGGTGGGGGAGGGCATGTCCCTCTCACCAAGGTTTGATTACCAAGCAGGTGACTGCCCCAGGGCCCTCAAACTTACAGGGGCCCCCAAACTGTGTGTCAAATGGTTTGTGCTAATTTTATTGTAAATTTCTTTTGAAACATAACATAAAAAGCTCCTTAAGGCTACTTTATTACACCTTAAATTATTATTGTGCGCTCTGACCAATGAACAACACTAATTTCCCTGATTCCCTGATTTTTGTCTCTCAGGCAACGTTTAGGCTGAACCTACCTGTGATTGGTGGAGGTTGTTGGGGACATACAGAGGAAGAACTGACACGATTCTGGGTTGAAAAAGGTTCCTCTGCATGTTTTTCAAGTAAAATAATTTAATCTTGATTTATAGTTAATATTCTCCTAAAAAAGGCACAGAGCCAGTACAGGACGGTGGTCTTTTTAGTAAAAAAAAAAAAACATAGAAAATCATTATATATATATATATATATATATATATATATCATTATTTTGGAACGCATGATAATCAATTTCATCATAAGGTATTATTTGCTAGATTTATATAAATATCATTCACATAGTTACTTACTTTATTGTATCCACACCACATTTGGAACCAAACCTACACCCCTGTGTTCGTCCACATTTTAAGATTTATGTAATTTTATTAAATATAATTGTACTTTATGTATTAGGCGGTAAATGGTCCAAATATACTCAAATAACCTGATCTTGTAAGGCTTTTAGTTCTGAAAAATGTCAATATTTATAATGTAACTCATTTCTGGTTTTGTAAACAAAAGGTTGAAGAGTGTGAATTAATTAATTTGAGTTAATTAATAGGCAAGCAAAAATGAATTATTGTGGTCAGCTCTCTTATGCGCTTAAGAATGATCATGGAGCTGTGGATCTATCTGTCTATCCATCTATCAATAGTATCTTTCTAACAGAAAGATACTTTGGGTAGAGAGAGGGACAATGTAGAGAAGAGCCGAGAGGTGATGTGGGAGTAAATGGACAGAGGGGAATTTGTACTCTCAGGGAAAATAAACAGCTGGGAGAAGAGAAGGAAGGAAAGGAAAGGAGGAGAGGGCAAGATGTGGGGGTTTAAAAGATGAAGGAAAATATGAAGAACATGGGTGGAGAATTAGAGGAGAAATAAATTGGCTGATCTTTGTCAGGAACACCGTAATCCATTAAAAACGTCACTGGAGGCAATGTCCCCCCTTAACAGTTGGTTACTTAGGTAGGGTATACTATATATAACTCTGCTGCCCAAAGACGAACAGATGTGCTTCGCAGAACCGGCTGCCATTGACATTTCAAAGGCTGCTTTGGGGGGTCTTTTGCACCTTACCATATGACACTCATGGCAGGGGATGTTGTTTGTTATGGAAACAGAAAGGCTGAGTAACTGTTGAAAAAGGCAAGTGCTCTTTGACACTACAATGTTGTGGAAGACATCGAAGCAACGTGATGGTGACTAATGGCCTTCGATGGGGCTGCTGCGTGGCGAACAATATGACAAAATCCATAGAAGGTGGCATTCAAACCATGAAATCCCCAGAGTGGCCTGCTTGTCAGGAGTTGTAACTGTTATGAATGGCTAATGTTGCTTGTTAGCATGGTGGGTAGGTCTTGCAAAGTAGCAGGAGGTTGGGGTTGCAGAAAGAGTATCTATTGATCACTATGAACCCTGCACAGCGGCGTGCTCCTGATGAGGTGCAGCTTCTCTCTTAACACCACACATGACCTGCATAAAGGCCATCCATCACAGCACGCGCTGGCCCATTTCTCTTCCTGTCACCGGCAGGGAAGAATTTTTCGGTGTGTATGTGTCAGCGTGCGTCTGTATGTGTGCTTGTGTCCGCCCGTGTCTGTATCTGGGAGTGTGTGTGTAATGAAGGGTGGTGTTCCACCCCAGGTGAGGCCAGAGAGGTTTGGGGTTGACCTAGTTTAGCTGTGGGAGAGAAATATCACCTCCGTGGAGAAGAGGTAATTGGCTGCCTCCGACTGTCCTTTTGGCTCATTGTGGACTGTAATAGGTAATTCACATAGGCCCTTTTAAAGACCTCAGTGCGTGTGTCTAACATATGTGTGTCTTTTTGTGCCAATATCCATTGGTGTGTATATACTGTACATGTGCTACTGTGGATGTATTTTTTCAGGTAAATACATCCAGCCTAAGCATGCCCTGAGTGTGGTACCTGGCTGGGGTTGGCTGTAGTTGCTCTGTCTTTCCCGGTGTGAACCAAGGGTGAGGCGTAGCTCATGTGTGTAGTCAGGCAGGGTTTCACGTGAGGTGTAGGAGCGGTGGTGGGCGCGCCCGTCCTCGCTCTCGTCAGACGAGCTAGTGTAGGACATCTCCATTTCATGGCGCCCCTTAGACAACGGCTGGTAGGGTTTACTGTCCATCTCCTCCATGGCTTGTAAGGCTCCACTTAGTCACTCAGCACAGCCACAGCACAGAGCACAGAGTCTGGAGGTGAGAAAGATGGAGTGGAAGGGGGAAAGGTGTTGTGAGGGAGGGAGGAAAGGACAGCAGGGAGGAAGAAGGATGGGCCAGTGGAGGAAAATGAAAGCGGAGGAGAAAAATAGCACAAGAAGTCTGTTATTGAACACAGTGGAACAATATTGCAACATCTGCTCATTCCAATTACAGCAGACATTCATAAACAGTATTTGGCTTCTTTCATATTTCACACCAAAGGTTAGTTCCAAATCAATACACTCAGAAGGGACCGCAATGGTTGCCATTATGTCCGGATGTGTTTGAAGAGAAATTGGCCAAAATCAAGCACAGCTCTCTGTTCTGTCAGTTGTGGTTTGTGTTTTCTCTAGCTACTGTACTCTTTATCTCTCTTTTACAGACAACCATTGACGAGTTGCAGATAAATCAACAAATCTGAAGCTGAGCCCCGCGTCTGTCACTCTCATTAAACACTGTTACTCACCCGATTCTAAAGTAATGATGAAACACTATTAGGCACCAGTCTTTACAGTGTCATTGTAATGATAAATCATCTCTTTCAGCTCTATTCAGCTCAGATTCTCTTGTTCCTCTCTCAACCACATCAAAATCTACTTCTGATAACGTCCGGCACAATATGCTTATACCGCCATAACTAATGATTGATTGGGACAACGATTAGAGCACAGAAGAAGTGATTAGAAAATACTTAATTCATATTAGTTCTCTTTCACCGTGCCCTGCCTGAGGCCTTTCCAGCCTATTTCCTGCAGATATAAAGCTTCTAAATGGAGCTTGAGAGGGTCATTGCTCATAGAGACAAAGTGCTATGGTATTGACCTCTTCAGGGAGTTCTGTAGTCCATATATCAAAGCCATTAGAGCATGCCTGCTCAATACCTCAGAGATCTGCAGCATAGGGTGATCACCACTAGTCTGATACAAGTTTACAGATGACCTTTCTTCCACTGCAGTAATGCTTTTATTCCACCTGAAAGACTCCTTCCCCTGGCCTCACACTCACCCTCCTCATTCCCCACATGCATGCACACGCACGGACCTGTTTGCACACATATACACACACCCACAGACTGCCCGCTGACCCCTGACAACAAACAGTCAAAAAATGGGCCAAGTCGCTCGTACATTCATCCCACACACACCCTCGCACCCCCTGCAGACATTATCATAGCGCAGATGATCTGTAAAAGCTCCACACTTGTCTTTCCTTCCATCCATCTCTTGTGTTTTCCCTTGAAGTATAACACAAAGCACAACAATGCCTTTAAAATACATAACCACATTTTGCATCCAATTATTGTAGTGATGCCGTGGCATACTGTAAACTCCTACGACTCACACACGTACACACACTTGTGCAATCACGATGCCTTTCATTTTGACTGGCAGGAGTTATTGCAAGGAATCAAAGCCCGCTATTATCTCAGCTGCCCTGTCAGAATGGGATTGACTGGTGTCACCTTTTCTCTGGTACGGCGAGGAGCGAGTATACATTACCCTGTGAGCTCTGAGCTTGCTGCAGGCACTGACTGCTGTCTGTCTCTACAGAGGCTCTCTGTCCCGTTTTATGTCTGTCACACGCTTACACGCATGAATGAAAGCATGCAATCCTGCACACGGGCGCACTATCTTGTTCCCCCATCGTGTGTACATACACAGACCGTCTAGTGAACATTTTGCTTATTACATGCAGTCCTGATTGTATATTAACGTGTACAATGTGAAATACAGTCTGGTTTCCTTTAAAACACACCTCTCTCCTGGTTAATCCCTTCCCCTCTTTCACTCCTCTTTCTTGTACCAGTCCACCTCTGCTCTCCCTCTCATCCTTGCTCTTCCTCTCCTACCTTACATGCTTTCCACCCTCCAACTCGTCCTCCGAGGTCCCTGCATTTAGAGAGTAAGCCTGCTGGCGGGGGTTATTCTCGCTAATTCTACCCCACAGTGGGGTGCCCATTATGGGGTTTGATTCTTGGTTTTGATGTCAAAACCTGGAGGTTGTTTCCTAGAGCCAAGCTCACTTCAAACAAGACACATGGGCGTTCTGTAAGACAAGTCAGAATGTGCCACCTGAGCACGATGCCAGCCTAGATTTCCAATTGAGGAATAATCACCTTGGGGTGTATAGCGGGCGCCATAGTCTCGCTATGGGTTACTATTCATTGAAAACACAGGACAGCCTTGCAAAGGTCTGAGGATGTTGGAATAATTAGCACCATGATAGAGTTAATTTTTAATATCGGAATCTTCAAAACCTTCACTACAAGAGTTGTATCATCTCTCTCATCATTTTTTTATGTACGTGTAGAGCATGCGGTGCACTGAGGGATCCCTTAGTGAAGCTTAACTGATTCCATCACTATAATGCCAGTGAATAACATCTGATCTTAATTTTGTCCATGCGAGACCAAAGTATGTAAAATTCATAGACTTGTGTATTCCAACATACACTGTATTAACCACAATACAGTACTGTGTGTGTTCTCAGTGGGACACTATTGATAGACCACTTTTCAAATTAAAAAGAAAAGCTGTAAAGATACGGTCGAAAATTTGACATGCATCTCATGTGAGTTTGTTTGAGGTACAAATGGATTACCAGTGAGTAGTTGTATGTATATGTTATTGTGTGATTTTATTTCTAATTTAATTCTAATCTATAATTCATCAGTGTGTAATGCACTCTTCACCGCTCGGTTTAAAATTAATACAAAGTGACAACACTGAGTGAAACACGTGCATCGCATTACACTGTTACCCCCCTCCTCCCCTGCTAACCCTTTTCTTTCTGTCTCTCTCTTTCAGACACACACACTCATACACACATAAAACTACACAGGAGTGCTACACAGTTGCAGTAATATCTAATAGGACTCTTCATCCTCATCTATCCATTGGCTCAAACCGTGCGGCCATAGACCAGTGGGCTGTTTTTGCAAATCTGCTTAGAGAAGTGATAGAGGCTCACACACACAGTTGCTTTTAAACAGGATTCGCGCTCCAAGTCATCTCCAGAAGGGCGGGGTCCCTAAGATGTCCGACGACAACAACAATAACACAAACAGTGCGGCCGAGATCGTCATGTGTAAAGGCAAGGACCATGAGGACGAGTGAAAACCGATTTACGCTTAGCAATCTCGATTGAATGTGCTGAAATGATGACGAACAGGAAGAGAGAGCATGCAAAATGGTGAAAAGAGAAAGGCAGGGAGAGGATTGGGGCCAGGCAGCAGCAGAGAAATTGAGTTTCACAATGGTAAATAAACAAGGAGGGTGGGGAGAGCAGAGTGCCATCCAACAATATTAGCTCCCCAAATTATTGATACAGTATAGTTCCAGGATTACAAATACCTTTCCACCATGCAGAGAAGGTCTTATTTTCATAACATCCTGGAGACCTCCAGTGAGTAGGAAGCCACTATCTTTGTTAGCTCTGGCCTTTATACATTTCCAAGAAGCTTGTTTGCACAGAGGCGAGCTAATCCCGCTCACTAAACAAGCCTTGCAAGCCACGGGAATGATGATGAGAAACCTTGAGAAATATATACATGCCAAAGCATGAAATGTTAACTCGTCGCCGCAGATGCGCCGAAGTCCTGACAATCCCGGTGTTGTTTGCAGGTTTTCATTTTGTCTACCATTATGATGGCTTAATCATCAGAAGCAACCGAGGCGCAGTCTGTAACTGCAAATGTAGATCCAGGCTACAGGTCCTACGGGAGTAAACAGTGAGCTGTCAGAGAGAAATGCCTCTCCTGGAGTGAGGGTGTGTGTGTATGTGTGTGTGTGAAAAGATGAGGGGATAGGGCTTAAAAATCTATCTGTTCTATTCGTTACCGCCACCATGGCTCCTCAGGCATATGACAGGGACACCTCATATGAGAGGCCCTGATGGACCCACAGGACCCTGCTATACCTAAACCACCCGAAACGCAACAAAACAGTAGACCGCCCACTGGGGGCTCTCAGCGCCTGCTGAAAGGAGGGAGGGAGGGATGAATGGGGAACGAGGATAAAGAGAGTGATGGATAGATAATGAGAGATGGAGAGATTTCACAGTGAAAATGGGGGGAATTAAAGAATAGAGAGATTGCCAAGTGAGACATAGAGCGATAGAGGGTTTTAATTAGTGGATAAGGGCTAGCTATCTGTGGGCGGCTGCAGCACTCTCGTCACGTAGTTGTGCTTTCATAGCTGACCAAGCCTGAAATCTCTCGCTGCTAATGCTAGAGTTTACTAGCAGAACACATACTGTAGTGTATACCCACACAAACACACACACACATACACTAGCCTGGACCTCACCATATGTACAGTATCCCTGATAAGATTCAAAGATAAAACACTGACACTGACAATGAGCCACAGACGGACACACACTGCCTCTGCGCCCACACACACTTATAGCTTTTCACGCTAACCGAAAAACAACACACTTGAACACCCACACGCCACAGAGAATCAATTGTGTGAACCCTTGCTATCTCTTTCTCTGCGCAGTTGCAGTCTTTACCATTCAGTCTTCAGTGCACTGCCTGCCTCCATTGTCCCTCACACGGTAGCACCCATGGTTAATGCTTGTATGTAATTAAGTGGGTCCACTCGTGTTGGAATGAGAGCACGACCAAGAAGCAGAAGAAAACGTGTGTGTGTGTGTGTGTGTGTGTGTCTTCTCGCGGAGCAGATCTTGTCAGGAGCTGTCAGGAGCCGGGAAACCATCCTGGACCATCTAACTATTAATAGTGGACATGGGTCAAATCCCACATCGCCACTGTATGCTTGAGCAGTGTGAAGAAATCCATAAGGTCCTACACTATTCATGCCCTCTGAATGTGGCCTTGAGCGAGGGAGTTTTCAAAGGCCGTTTTTATATCTTGACTACTGTTAAAACTTTTCTTCTTTCTTTCAGATCTCAACTAAGGTATAGCTTTTTTTCCCCGCACTGCTTCCGTCCAGACTACCACCACTTTCTTTTCATGATATCCACTTCTACTCCTTCTCTCTGTTCTAAAGCCCTCTGCTGACTCCCCACAAGGCCGAGGAGCAAACAAAAAACAGACTAAAAACATGAGAATATGCAACAGCACACAGTCACAACATGCACAACACCACATTCAGTTGCAGGCGCGCACAGGCATTTGACCACAAATTCACACACACACACGGAGCAAGAGACACCACCCAAAACCACTTAATCAATATTCCTGACAAGGCAAAGCCTTATTCAACACATTTGATATTCCTCCTCTCTCGCAAGATAAATTCATGTCACTGTCCTCCTAGCAGGACTAAAAGGCTGTTCACACTAACTCCCTTTGCAAATAAAGCT
Source organism: Maccullochella peelii (assembly GCA_002120245.1). Taxonomy (NCBI): domain Eukaryota; kingdom Metazoa; phylum Chordata; class Actinopteri; order Centrarchiformes; family Percichthyidae; genus Maccullochella; species Maccullochella peelii. The sequence goes on from LKNJ01000273.1 coordinate 129,999, forward strand.
TTACATCAAGACTGACAATTTCCTAAGCTCTCTGCATCAGCCACTGCTTGGTAAAAAGCCTCTTTCAATAATGCATTTGACCGCTAAAACCTCCAACACCCAAAGCAAAGCAAAGTGGCGCCATTACAGATGCAGAATTAATTGATAAATCAATGGCATTGATTCCAAAATTGGATTTGGTGATTAGCGATTTAGACTGTATTTCCTGTGCATCTCCTTTATGAAGTTGTTGATTACAGAGAAATGAGTGAGTAAAGAGCATTAGCCCTGCAGAGGAGCAGCCGAAAAGATCTGCTAGTAGCTGTTGAGCAGCATTGCAGATTGATTTCTGAATGAAAGTGGGCTATTCTTCCATCTACACCGTTACAAAGTGACGCTTGTCATCTGGGAAAAACCCAGGAGTACGTGAGATGCGGGGGATTTTTTTTTATGTTCCCCCACCGAAAGTCCTGAGTGATCCCTGCAGCTTCTCAGACCTGCAGCCCTCACTTCCTCTCTGATTCTCCTGGTCTCTTGCAGGAGAGACCAGGTGGACACAGACATTCAGCAGCCTTGCACAGGAAAAAGTTTCTCGACAAAGAGAGGAGCAGCTCCACAAAGGCCACTCAAGACTCAATCAGGAACAAACTGTGGCCCTGGTAGTGCACTTTTGTAAGCTGTTGAGACAGACATGTGGGGGCTGAATAGATTCCCTCCATATGCCTGGCCAGTGTATAGAAACACATAAACGCACCTCAAGGTTATGGTATACAGTTTGGTTCTCAGAGAAATAAAGGGGACTTCAAGCATTCACCAAGTTGTATGGTTGTTAGAAATCTAAGTGATGTTTTTAGCCCTGAAGGTTTTGCCTCCTGCATGTGTGAGATGCATATCAGTGAAAAGAGGAGTCACAGTTTTCTAGATAAAAAAATCATTTAAGCTAAAAAGTAATCAATAGCACATACTGTAAAATGTATTTGCAGTTAGGAAATGGCAGGGAATCAAGTAATTTTCTCTTCAGTATCATACACCGTGCTTTGTTTCTCATTTATCCTGTATCTTATTTTCCATTGCAGCCTTTTCTTTCTTAACATTTGCTAGGCAAAACTGCATTGGGCATGTTCCTTAACAATTTGCATTTCTCATTTTGTGGCTTGTCAGATGAATCATTGTGTCGTCTGAGCACATTAAAGAGAACAAAATGGGAATTTTCCAAACAATTCCTTTTCCAGGCACATTGGGTCGGGATGACATGCAGTGCATACTGTAAAATATGGGATTTCAGGATTGTTACATCTGGAGACAACATGCATTAGGTCTGCTTCACTTGAAAAATGGCTAAACACTGCTGCCATGATTTTCTTGGAGTAGATGTTGGGTATTTCTTTGCTCGAATCACTTTTCTTTGTGCTGTTTGGCTTGGCATTTTGGCTGGCAATCAGCGGAGAATATGTGTCTCTCCAGTTAGAAGTCAATTTGGGCAATGATACATATACTTGAAATACATCCCAGAGTTCACGGTGGATCAAGACTCATTCTGAAATTAAACCTTAACAACAAAACAACTCCCCTGCAACGTGCCGAAAAACATGTTGATCTTGATTGTACTGTACTGTACTGTATTGTATTGTATAAAACATGGCTTCCAGGAGAGATGCATCAAGCACCATTTTGGAGCTATTCATCTTTTCTATGAGTTAATAATTCATGATCATCTAGAAAGTAGAGCTATGAATATTACTGATGATACACATGAGGCTATTTACCAGTCAGCAGGAAACAGATGAACTCGTTTAGAGGAGAGATGTACAGTATACCATCAGTGTGTTTTATGTTGCTAAATAAATCACTTCATAGGCATGTAACAAAGCAGCAGATGCAACTTATTCATATCAAGTTATTAATCACGGTCTTGGGGTGCAAATGAAGGTGTATAATGTGTTGTTGATGCTTCATTGTGGGGTAATGTAATGTAGCAGGAGTGTGGTCAACTCGCTTCCAGATCACTCACTTTGTTACAGTAGCTATAGAAACTGTGGGAGTTTAAATACCAGTTGTCTTGATGTTGATGAGATGCAAGGTTTTTTTTTTGACAGATCTGATTTGGAAAGAATCCTTCCCTGATAATTTTCCAGTATTGATTTAACTGAAGGTGAAACGCTGCTGTACATCTTGTCAGTAAAAGCTGGCCAGCGGCGACTCCCTTTTGTCCTCCGTGTCAACAAAAGCAGGATAAAATCAACGCAAATATAATGGATTTTAACTTAATTATTTTGACACCACCGCCAAGACGTGCACTTTGAAGTGAAGGACAATTTATGTGGTAATAAATTGGGGAAGAAACAAAAATTGATTTTTCTTCTTCTAAAGTTGTCCACTGACTTGATTAATAAAAATTTCACGGTGAGAAATGTGTCCCTGTAGCTGTGCATTGGCTGTATGTGTGTGTGCGTGTGTGTGTGAGTGAGATAGTGTGCCAAGAGTGGGTGTGTGTACTGCATGTGTGTGTGTGTGTATCTGCTTAGATATTAGCACGCACCATTTTCTTGTGGTTCACATGTGTATATACTGTATACAGAACAGGGGGTGGACAAAATAAAATGAACACCAGTGCAGCAACACGATCCAGCAAAATTTTAAATGTTTACAGTTGAATGTTTATAGAGGAGGTGGACAAAATAAAAGAAACACTTTGCAATATATGTAGTTAGAACTGCAACAATTAGTCGACTAATCGAGGTAGTCAACTGACAGAAAATTAATCTGCAACAATTTTGATAATCAATTAAAATTAAGTAATTTGTCAAGCAAAACATTCAGTGTGAATATTATCTGATTTTCTTAGTCTTCTAAGATAGTAAATTGAATATCTTTGGTTAATTGTTAGTTGTATCTTAACTGTTAGTTGCAGCCCTACATATAATAAAATCCAATGCAACAACACAAATGAAGTCCGCAAATATTACCATACACTTAAATCAACATCATTCCGACTGCTCTTCTGTCTCAGCCCTCTAGCTAGGTGTGTTCCATCAGCACTCCTCTTCACACACACACACACACTCCTCTTGACAAATTAATCTCATATTTTAAAGAGAAGTAGAGTGGGCTTGACCAGTAAGCCTCTCGTGGCTCTGATCCTTCTGTCTTCTGACTAGAATTTGAAAGAAGTGTAGAGGAGAGAGAGAGAAGGGAGGCTGTGATTGCATTTTCACAATACAAATCTCACATAACACCTCCTCATTCAACTGCATATAGTTCCTGACTCTTGCCCATAGCCCAATGGAAGAAGACAAGAGAGAATAGAGGGCTGGAGATGTCAGTTGAGACATAGCCAAATACTTTAAAGAAGAACGCCTCAGGCAGATACTGTATGTGTGTGTCTGTGTGTGTGTTTGTGTGTGTTTGTGTGTGTTTGCAACACTGGTGACTGAAGGTGATTTTGGTTTTTGATACTGTTTCTGTCCCTTTCTCTATTGCTGTTGGTCCCCGATTTATGTTTCAACACTAAAATAAACAGTATTGTATTTGGATACCTTAACATAAGGAGAAAAGGAGACTTGCATAATTTTCACAAAAAAAAGCTTGCTGATGGAGAAATACTTTTATCCGTTAAGCGCTACATAGTGAAAAAAGGTACCGGAAATAAGAGAAAGCAAACAGGAGACATCTTGGTTTCTTGATGTATGTCTTAAAATAGATTGTCTTACTACGGAAAGAAGTTCTATTTATTATGAAACACATATGTGTAAAAAATAAAAGGCTACTCTGTCTGTAAAAGAGTTAATCATTTCAAAAGTAGGATACTTTTTCATTTTTTATAATTTGCTGTCAATCAGTCTGTAAGAATAATGACCATATGTTGGACCAAAGCTTTTCATTATCACTATTATCAGTAAACATAAACACAACATAATTATAAACACAGTTGTAAACACTGGGCCTATACTAGAATATGAGTTTTTTATAGGGTAATTTGGCGATATTATATTGCTTTTGTATTTCACTTTTTTTTTTATCGCAGCGCAGGCAGTTCCCTTACTGCAGAGGCCAACCACAGACAAATGAACAGAGGAAACCCTAATTAGCACTGCAGGATTTGTAAAACAATTCCTCTTGAGGATGGAGCAGTATTGCAGAAAGAAGGTAAATATTTGAAGTTGTACAATGGTTACATCTCTAAGTGTGTGTGTGTGTGTGTGTGTGGGTGTGTGGGTGTGTG
>LKNJ01000273.1:134365-159187 GCA_002120245.1 Maccullochella peelii
AACTCTGACTGCATCTAAGTGTTGTACTCAATATTATAAACAACCTCTGAAGTGTTTCACATTGTCCTCTCACTAATTCATGACCCCAATTTTATTAAGGAAATTTAGTTTTGCAACAAACTTGTGGGGCATAAGGGAAGTGTGTGAGTGATTCCATGGGAGAAAGGAGCATTACAGTGCCAGGGGCTACTGCATTCCTGGAATGAAAATTCATAAATAATGCAGGGCTGGATAACAAAAAGAACTCCCCCACCGTCTCGCACAGCACTGCGCTATCCAAAGGCCATACAATATCACTCAAATCTCAGAAAAACACAAATTATTAGACACAAGCGAAGATTTTTTTTTAGTTAGTGGTTTCTTGACTCGGGACAATGGGATCTGCTGACAGCAAAACGGCAGCATCCTAACAGTCGGCACTCTGGACCTAAATTGTCAGGAAGTTGCACTGAAATAATGATGGGACTCCAAGCCAAGGAGCTGAGCAGCTTCTTTGGATTCCCAAAACGCCATATGCACCACCCGCTTGACAACAACGAGTCTGAAAATTTAAAAGTGAGTGTGCAACAGCTGAAAGAGATAATTAGCATAGCGGCGACCACTAACCAGTAACTGCTGCTGAGAGAAAACTACTGCTGTGTTGGCACACGCTGAAATGTAAAACCCTGAATATCTGACTGATTGATCAGTCATGTGGTTAGTAGACTGACAGCAATGCCAATGTCTTATCAGTGGCATGTGTTATATCTAGTTAATTGCCTGGATATAACAGCATGCACGTAGCATTTAATTGGTGGAATGACTTTACAATTCAAAGACCTGTCCTCTAATTGTGAAGGCGTTGCCACATTTAAAAATATGCACTTAATCGCTGTTCATCTCCACCTCCAGTGCAGCAGCCCTGTAGGGCCTTAAAATCATCCACATGTGGACAGCTTACACACACACTTAACCAGACAATATGAGCAGCACCCTGGTTATGACACCCAGCTCATCAATACTACAGTGCAGTACAGTGGGAGAAACCTCCCTGGGTTCCCATACGTCTACATCATCTTTTTTCATTGTGCATGTGTATGTCTGTGCATCAGTGTGAAAAAGACACAGAAAGAGAGAAAGTGTGTGTGCATTATCTAACCTCCACCAGCACAGATGCTGTCTATTAATCACAAAGAGCAAAGACAGACTGCTTCGTTTTTATCATCACTATCAATAACGTGCAAACCGTGGAAGAATTAGCACGGTGCCCGCGTCATTGTGGGCAGCGTCAGGTAGGGCAGCGACACACAATGCAACACTGACTGCATTTACGTCTATACGTTTGTAATCAAAGCAGTTTTTTTGTTTTTGGATCTTCTGATAATATGGTAGAACGCAGGTATGCCTGATGGGTGAAACAATCCAAACATCAATACAGCTCTCTGAAAGATGGGTACAGTGGCTGGAGGAGTAGTGCATTAAATCCATGAATTAGACATATTGACAGATTGTAGTTTCTGATTACAATGCATTTGCATTTTCAAATGAAAGATATACAGCTCTTCCTAGTCGAGTAAAGCAAGATTAACAAACCAGACAGGAAAAGTATGGGATGCTTTTTGAGAGTTTCTCGTTAATGGAAGAATATATTTAGACAATTACTCAGAAATATTTATTATTTATTTGTTGGTTTTGCTTATTTGATTATTTATGTATTGGAAATATGCCTCCAGTGGTTGACTCCAAGCAATTATTTATAATCTACTGTGAAGGAGAGGAGTGAGGAGGTCTAATTTAAATCTATCGGAGCATATCCATCCTGGTGCAATTTTCGCTGCCTTCACAATAATTGTGATTTATCAGAATGCATTTGCTGCTGTTAATTATTTGCCCTCGCGCATTTCTTTCACAGCCAATGTGAAAAATCAAGTCTCGTGCAGTTCAATAATGTGGTCAAGGAATGGCTTCACCAGCTGCAGCATCACCTAGATGGGTGGAAGTTCTGGAAATAGACATGTTTTATCAGTAGCATAAAGCAGGTCAGTGTTGAAATGTGTTCTGACGTGCCTGGTGGACCTGTAGTGGTGGTAATGTCTTACCCGGGCCCGGTAGGCAGTGTTGATGTTGGAAGACAGAAGGCACGCGTCAGAGAGATCTATACCCCCTGGATCTCCGGTGGCCCTGTTGGCATCATTAGGCTACCTTAGAGCTGATGGAGATGGAGTGGACGAGCCAGAACTGGAGCAAAACAAATCAAGGCTGCAAGCGTTGCTGAGCCAAAAGGAATACGACACTTGCACCCATGAAGCGGGCAGACTGCAGCTCTGTACCAGGATTGTCACCATTTAGACTGGCCGCCAAACAGGCAGGTTTGTATGCACAATGTCTGCGTCCCTACACTTCAAAGGAGGCGCACCGATTTTCATAAAACCGCACCATACACACACACACACACACACACGCACACAAACACACACACTCTACCTCTCTGTCTGCCTCTCTCTCTTTCACACACACACACACACACACACACACACACACACATACACACACGGGCCATAGCACCGCACAGCTGAGAATAACCATTTCCTGTGAACTCACGTTGTCTCAGCAGCACCCAAGCCTCGTTTAGCCAAGCAACATTGTAGCCGATCTTACCCAATGAGCCCACTACAAAGGCCAGAAACGAACGTGTCGCTTACCTTTCCGACGTAAAGCCATTCCTTTAGTCCAATCCCATGCTGTAAGAGCCCTGCAAATGCTGAAGACTGTGCAATCCCCCCAGTAGAAATGTGCCTTGAGACGCGGTGCAAGTGCTAAAATGTTGACGAGACACCTCTCTCTGTGCCAGCTGGTCTGGTTTCGAGGCGGCGGTGCTGATGCTGATGATGCTCGCTCTCAAATGCCGATAGAGGACGACGAAACGATTTGCGCGGAGAGGAAGGGATCTCCTTGCAGGGGCTGTACGCGAGCCAGCTCCGCTGTGCTGTGTGACAGGGAACCCGGCGCGGTGCGTTTAGCCGCAGTTGAACCCCAAGGAGGCTGACGGGTGATGCTGTTGCTGGTGAGGCTCGGTGCCGCTATAACAGCATCTCTGGATCATACCACCGCACCAAGGAGAAGGGGGTGTGGCACAGACCGGCCACAGGCACAAACACGCACAGGCTCTCTCCCGTCAGGAGGTAGTCTGGATCACTAATTAGACTCATTCAGGTGATGCCATATGGCTGTCCTGTGCTGGAATGCTGACTCATTAATATAGCCACAATGGTAAAAGTTTGGTATTTTCTTGCCAGTGCTGCTGCCTTGCTAACCTTTCAGCAGCATATTTCCAAATATCAAAAGCAATTTATCCCTAGGAGCAACAGGGCTGAGAGCTTCTGAAGTGCAATTTCATCACAAAAATCTTCCACATTATAACTGTACGTAGGCATTACAGGAGCTTCTAATTGTTGGGAGTGAGCAAATAGAGGCTTAGATGATTAAAAGCAAAGCAAAAATGGCATTTAAAGTGCTCTACACATAAATAGAAGACTGAATGTGACACTAATTTATAGCTGCAGTGGCCCTTGCGTGTGATAACATCTGCAGATCATCTCATAATATCTGTTTTTCCTTTGCTAAATTTGCCACCTAATGACTCTGACCTGTGCTTTATGTCTGGTGCATTGGTGTGGGTTTTTACAGGAAGTCGGTAGCTGGTAAAAAAACAACAACTGTGAATGACAGGGGTTCTAATGATACAGTTTATTATTTCCCCAAAGCATAGTACGCGCGGGGCTACAAACAACCATTTTGACAGCTGCTTCAGTCTATCTGTCTTTCTGCCTGTCTTACTGTATCCCCAACACAACACAGCAGTATGCATCTTTTATCAACAATAGGATTTGGCACTTGCCACAAGTTTCATCACTGGTTCTCTAAATGGAGGCCGTGAGTCCAGCAGTCCAGGGCAGTGAATGAAATGATCCAAAGGTGCACAGTGAGAGAAAAGCTCAAGTCTGTTTGATATAATTGTGCTTCTCTGACATAGAGATTACCAGTGTGTTTGTCATCTGGATGTGGGTTGTCAATATGTGGCTGCCAGACTGCTTCTTGGAACAATAACTGCAGAAGATTGTAATGGATTTTGATCAGGAGTCCAAAGACCTCTGGAGTTTCAGAGCGCGTAGCCCCACGCTGAAGAGCTGTGTATTTCTAAGACTCCATGTTTGCCTGTAGAGTCCTAATGGCAGGCACATTACACCTCCAGCGGCTGGGTAAACGCTCTTTTAAAAGAGCACTAGCTCTTCTGCCCGACACATCTCACTGAGACATCTCCTTGACAACCAGCTCAATGCAGACATCTGAAATGTCACAGTTTTTACTGTGATTCTTTTTTTTTAATCATTACAGTCTAGAGGAGACATAATAGATGTGGAGAGCAGTAGAGGATTGGCCTTGCTTGAAGAGAGACACAGCCCTCACTTATTAGTCTAGAAAACATAGCAAATAGAAGTTTGAAGTAATATTTTATATTATGAGAGTTTGAGGTTTGGAGAGGATTGCTATGTATCTATGCTATTCTAATGTAATACATCTAACATGGAGCTTTCATGGAAAGTTTGCAGAGTAAACCCAGTTGACATTTTATCGGATAATAAACATCATTAGAGCCACAGATGCTCTATAGTGCTGGTTAGAGTGCATTTCAGACATAATGTCAGTTGTATTATATCTGATGTCATCAGATTATAATGTAAATTGTATTAAACTGATATAACCTAATTAAATAGTATCTCATCTGGCAAAAAAAAGTCAGTGGAAACAAATAGGAGACCATGTTTGCTAATCCAATTATTCCTGCCCTATTTGGACGACATGGAAGCAGAGCTGAGCATATAGGGAGGGATGGGGAGCACAGAGGTGGATTTAGAGGTGGTGCTCCATAAAAGCAATGTGAAAGGGAAAAGAAAGCAACTGTTGCTGTTGTGAATGCTAAAATGGAGTCTGGTGAGACTAACTTTGATGGGAAGCTGTCCGATATGCCTTTTTCCCTGATTATAAGCAACTCACGCCTATTCTGCGTGACACATCTGTTTAAACTTGAATGGCTGGGATATATTGCACTCATGAGACAAGAGATGGATCCCGTAATGCATCCGTGCCTTAATGCTACTCCAAGCCTTAGCAGTAATATCGGATTTTGAGTATCCCTGCACTACTTCACTTCACAGCTGGAGGCAGTTTCCGTGAGCATTATTTAGTCTCGTACATGCGAACTGCAAAGCCAGCACAGTTTTCTCCTCGGAACTCTGTGTTCCTCGTGGGCTGTGATCGACTGGCCGGTAATCAATCCTTGCACTATACAACACAAGTTGAATGTTGCATGCTGTAACTAGAAACTAACAAGTATCCTCTCATTTTGTTTGCTGCAATTCCCTTTGCTGATTTTCTTGCTATCTTCCTCTTTTTTCCCTCCTCTGTCTCCTGTCTCCTTCCACCGATGTTTTCTTCTGAAATACTCCCTCTATCTTTTCCCATTTCTCTTCTTTTTTTCTACTTTCGTCTTCATTTCTTTTCCTCCTGTGCTTCTCAATCCCTCCGCCTAGCTCCATCCCTCTCCAGGGTGACGTTGCTGAAGGGGTTTCTCTTATTCTGTAATGAGGTATCTTGGATCAATGCTGTCAACAATGCTCACCAGCTGCAGCAGCGATACAGTATTATTCTGCCCTTGCGGTGGATGCCTGATCTCCAGGGGTGTTAAGAGTTAACTAGGGTATTCTTCCACCGGAAGGGTGTTAGGGATGTGCTCCATCACTCTCTCCCTCTGTTCTCCACCAGCGCTCTGGCTCCACCCAGTCAGCCATACAGCTTGAGTGTCTCACAGCAGACAGAGCCAACCATTTATTGAAATCTTTTTTTAAATGACAGAGCTATGACCTTTCCGATGCATGCGCTCCACAACCATAAATTCTCACAGATTTCATTTTACATTTCCTCCAAGCATTCACAACCAAATTACACCTCCACAGCCTTCAACCTACAGGCAAGGATCCAGTATTTTCATCTTCAATTATTACTTTTTTACTTTCAGATGGTACTTTAGCACTTTTTGAGGCAGATAAGTGTTTTGAAAATTCTAAAAAGGGTAGTATAATCTGTCCTGCAAAACACATACATTTTGACAGCAGTTCCAAAGGCTGTCCTTTTCTAAGCCTGTCATCAATTTCCCATCTGAAAAAAACAAGGGGAAAGAAAAGAAGCAAGCATGGAGAGGTATCTATTGATTAATCACCAACAGTAACAGCCCTGATGTGCGAGCTATGTGAACCAGTTTCAGTGTGTTGACAGATGAAACAGCTATATAACCTCACCTCCGTGACACATTCTCCTTCAAGCCTTTCTCTCATAATTAGTCATATCGCTGAAAGGGCATGACATTAATAAATTCTACATTAAATCCACATGTTTAAACTGAGAGGGATTTGAAAGAAAGCAATATTTTTAACCAGCAGTGCTGTGACATTCAATAGCTAGTGAAGTGCGGGTGGAGATTGCACTACAGAGGACACAGAACGACAGAGGGGAGGACATCACTGCACCAAAGACAGGCACCAAGCACGTGATACAGGAATTATTGATTTATAAGGCATATCTTTATCCTTACAGTATGCATGAAAGTGAAGAGAACATCAAGAGCATCACTCGATCACCTTGAACAATGGAATCAAGTCTTTGTTCTGGGCTTAAACAAAGCACTAACACACACTCTTTGGTCCCAAAATCAGGGCTAAAAAAATGCTTTTTACTTTGGACCCCTAAAATCTAAGGACTGTTCCTGTAAGGATCAAAGTGTGTGTGTGTATGTTTCAGGGGCTTTTGTATTTAAGTGTGTGTAGTGTTGAGTGCTTTCCTCACTCGGTGCAAAAAGCCCTCAGATACCGAATGCCACCCTAAAGCATGGGCACTTCTCCTCTTCTCCTTTTATCACCGTACACTTCTTGCTTTTGCTCCCCTGCTTACCTGTGACAGGAGCGCCTTTCAAACGTACCTCATTGCATTTCAAACGCCAGTGACTCCCACTCCCGTTTCTAAGAATCCCACACAGACGTACACGCACGCAGCTGTCAGCTGCCCAAATATCGTATATCCCCCTGGCCTTCTCTCCCACCCCTTCCTGAACTAACTCCTCCACAACCTCGAGTTGTTGAAAAAATAATATTTTATGCATGCCACAGCAGCCCACACACAGATACAGCTTATGAAAGACGTACTGAGCCGACTTTCCTGCCAACATTTGTGTGCGTAACGTGCACATCTCTCTCTATGTTCACGTATATTTGTGTGCAGCTTGTCTTTATATGCTAAATTAAGATATACTTAAATAATGTTCTTGTATTTTAATGCAAGAACACATAGCACATAGCTTGTTTTGCAGTGTCTCAGGGATCAATATACATTACGTAAATGCGCTCTTTACAAAACTTAGGGGTGCAAAAGGTCATAAAAGTCTTGTTTTGGCATAGACATCCCATCCTCGAGAGAGTTAATCACAGAAACAGAATAGAATGGAGTCTGCCTACACACCTAAGCATTTGTCAGAGCAGGAGAGGACACAGTACAATGAATCTGCATCTGTTTGAAGTGGTATTATTAATTCATGCCAATGAGACTTTGCATAAGGGAGACTGGGTAAAATTTGAAAGGGGGAAAAAAAGTCCCAGTAAGCACAGGGACGGTTTGATCTTATTATGTCTTCTTGTTCTTGTTCTGCTTGTGAAAACTATATTGTTGTCCAAGTATCTTTACGTCTGGTTGCCCCATATTGACCGAGCCCTTTGGGAACAACAGGCTGGCATAAGCGTGGGCCTATCTTATTTAATCAGCATGTGTTGAGCTAAATGACCAGCTATTATCGCCGGCCACCCATCGACTGCTGCTCAGCTTCTCAAACAGCCAAAGCAAAAGGTCAAACACTGATAATGAGTAGACGGAAAGAGCTATTCCTAATTAGACATGAATGTAAAATTTGAATGGCAAATTAGGCTGATGCAGCACGCCCATCTGGCAATTTATTCCAGCTGTACTCAATATTTACTCTTCTCTTTGTTTTTTGTTTCTCAACAGGTGCTCATGAGTGTGCGTGTGTGTGTGTGTGTGTGTCTACATTCATATTTAAGCATCCACAGGATGTACTTGTTGATCTACCTGCATGTGTGTGAGGTTGCAATTGCATGTGGTATCCCACATGTGTCTGCGTGGTAGTGGTGTGTATATGCTGGCACAGCTATTTCCCCTCAGAGTAAGGAGGCGGGTGGCGTTGGGGGGAGGTGACAAATATACTGGTGGCACATTATCAGCAGCAACACAAACACAGGCTGGCAGTATCCCAGCTGTTAAAAGGGGTCTTTATTTGTGTATGTGTGTGAGTCCATGTGTGTGAATCAAGGGAAGAGAAGCACAGAAGGGTATTGCCAAGTAGGGAGGTATTGCCTTCAAGGAGAAGGGTAATTACACGAGAGCACACAGAGGATAAAAAATATTAATGGTATTACTGGTCAGCGGGGTGCTGTCCTTGGGGTGTCCTGGAGACACATATCAAGCATGTTCTGGTAATACTGTTCATTTAAACCTATCTTACAACAAATACTATAATGCCACAGCCCATCATCTTCCTGTTTCTACGTGATCTAATAAAGCAAGTCATTGCACACTGAGTAGAGTAACTGTCTTTTAACCAGAGGGGTTAAGCTCAAGCCCCAGTGAAAGCAAGCATTTACCTTGCTTAAGTGTCCTTGAGCATTTTATTTAATCCCCACCTGCTCTAGGGGCGCTGTTGTGGTGCTAACCCGTGCTCTCGGTGGAGGCAAGTGGAACATGAATTCACCCTTCAGGAACCAGAACTTGAACGGGAGCAGCAATACTCTGACAGCTCTGTCCATGGTGCTGAAACACAACAGTAAAAACCCAGACATATGCTGTATGTCAATTCCATACTACATACTAAGTGCGACTGGTTTTCAGTATGCAGAGCATTCACTCTGGACAAGTGCTGAAATTAAGCATACTCAAAGATAACAGTATGCATACTGAATTCACTTGTATTTCGAGTGTGCTGTTGATGGACAATGTTATCCCACAAAGCAATGCACAAATGAAATGGAGGAGCTGTTTGCAGCTGGAAAAACAATTTGCGGATTGTGGTACAGCTCCAACAAGATCGCAGAAAACACATTTCTTTAAAGGGGCACCGCGTGCCCTTTTTAATGTATAAAAAGTTTATTTCTCAGTAATGTTTCAAATTCTCAGTTTGATTGATGTCTGTGAGCGGGAGTCTTGTATCATTTCCTATTAGCGCAAACCACTAAACTACATTATTTTCTTGTATACCATCCTAAAAAACAGTACACTATGAAAAATTGGAGATAGCAAATATGATATGCTATTAGTATTTAGCATAGAATTAGGACAAAGTAAAAAAGTTCATGTTGCGCCACAATTTGACCAGTGGTTCCCTGTTTTGATATACTTACCATACTCCATATGGAGTGCTGCAAGTACTCCATTCCTTTTATACAATACAAACAATTTTTTCATACAATTTATTTGGGGAGCACATTTTAAAACAACAAATGTTGTGACCAAAGCATAGTACAATGGAGTTATAAATTACAATTAGACAATAAAAAATAAATATATTAAATATTAAGAGGCCCTATAATCAGAACACATTAAATTATAGAGACATTATATGTGACCCCATGATACAGTTAAAAGAACACATGCGTATAGACTCCAAAGCTAAACTGCAAAAAAAGAAGGGAAAAAAAAAGGTTATCCTCAGTCCCTTACTTCCTCAAAAAATGTAGAAAGTTTAGGACTGCCTATTTCATGTAAAGGGGATTTTCAGTGATATCAGATGAGCCATTGGTCCTTGAAAGAAGTTCTATGAATCAAACTGGAATTTGATCATGGACCTTCTTTCCAAGGGATCAAAATTATTCAAGCAGATTAATAATGTATCTACCAAAAAGTCACAATTCATGCAGTTTTATAAAATCCTAGCTATGCTTTGGTCTCTGGGCCTGAAACCAATAAATATCGCCAGACTCTTCATAAGTTCTTTTTGCACCCACTTTGTATTTCAATGTGTCACAATGAGAAATCAGCTGTGACTGCCCTTGGCTCCAAATTACTCAGAGGAAGTCTGCAGAATGTGGATGGGTAAGAGAACAACAATAGTGTGACTTATCAATCCAGTTCTGAATGATCATGTTCCTGCTCCTTACAAAGTTTGAGACGAAGGATTTTTTTCTCTTTCTGTTTAAAATTTCTCCATAATATTATATTAAAGATTAACACTCACAGCATGGGTCTGTTCAAATGTTTTCATCCCTTTGACAAAGTGGGCCAAAATAGTGTGATTACCTAACTTACAGACCCTGAAAACATATTTTATCAACCAGCTTCATGAGCACATTCTTTTCAGCCAAAGTTGGGACAGATTAGGTTATTTAACCTTAGAGATTTCTGTGTTTGTGTTTTTGTATGTGCTCTTATCTTCGATTTCAAGTGGGCAGAACTCAATTGGAATCAGAATTTGGCAACACTTGAATCCGACTCTGATCACAATTGTGGCGTTGTTTGCTGATGTTGCAAGGCCATCACTTACATTGGAAGCACATTAAGAAAGAATCTCTTAATAGTCATTGAAGGGAATCTCTGGTATTTTTAAACCTGGGCCCTATTTTTACAAATTTTGGGGTCAAAATGACTAACTTACCAAAAGTTTTGGAATTGGTCCAGTAGATCGCCTCCACTGGCATCTGCGAATGTGCTGCAATGTCTGCATCGCAATCCTGTTTTTGCCGCTGATAGGCTCAGATTGTTATTCGAAGTGTATGACAACATTATGGAAAGGATCCCTACAGAGACAGAGCATTTATTAAAGAGTAAGATCCTTTTTGTTTAACCAGAAACAGAAAGTTTTGCTCAAGAAAAAGTTTCGCTCTTACATCCCGCGAGAGGTTGAGTTGTTGCAGGAAGACAAAAGGATCTTACTCTTTAACAAATGCTCTGTCTCTGTAGGGATCCTTTCCATAACATTGTCAGACACTTCGAATAACAATCTGAGCCTGTCAGCGGCAAAAACAAGCACTTTTAGTGGACGTACTTTTCACGGGCGCAATTGTCCACAAGGATTCCTACTGGCAATCTACTGGACCAATTCTAAAACTTTTGGTAAGTATTAGTGATTTCGACCCCAAAATTTGTAAAAAATATGGCCCAGGTTTAAAAATGTTTTTTTCCCTTAAAGAAGAGGAGCAATGAGCAAGCACCTGACCAGTGTTTTAAGACAGACTTGAAAGATTGTGAACTTATCCTTTAAAGACACAGTGAAACGAAAAAGACATTTGAATTCAGTGTCCCAGTGTTTAAGAATCTCAATCTTGAATGTCACTTCTGTGAGACCAGGAGTGGGTGGAGAGATTCATCTGTCAGTGAACAGAGGAGGAGTTTATGGAAGGGAGGTTATATAAGGAGTGGGTGTGGCCTGTTCAAATCCCTTTGTCTGAAGCCATGCTGCCACACCAGTAAGTTTGTTTGAAGTGATTCTGCCAGTTTGTTTATCCTTTGAGTTATATTTGCATGCTATGCATCCTAGTTTAATGTGTGTATCGGATGTATTGTTTTGGAGCTGTTTGAAAAGTTATCCCTTAATATTAGTGGATGCATTAATAATGTAAGTTAACTTATGTACTTTTGTCTATTAGTCTTAATCATGGTATGCACCCCAATATATTGATCTATGTTTGTTTATTGTACAGCAAACTCCTCCATTCCTCCATCCATTCATCTACCCATTCCCTCACTCAATAAATTGTCTTGGATCCTTGTGTTTTAATGTGCACACCAGATAGAGGCTCAATGGTCCAGTCACCCTTATATTACCTAATCTGGCAATCATAATCAAATTTACATTACATGTCAAGTATGGAGTATAGTCTTTTTACACCCAGTGTTAATTGTTATTTCTTAAGTATTATGTCAAATGCATATCAAAAAAAGATTTGAGCCTGTTTTATCACAATAGCTTATTATTAAATGTTGAAATAATTTTGATGAGTCATCTTGAATTCAGGGACATATCCAATCAAAAGTGATTTGGGGTGTGTAGCTAACCCCGCCTACAGTATTTAACAGCACTTGACCGTTAGCGCGGCGGTCGTAGTAGCTAGCAGAGTGATGTCATGGGTCATGTGTGTTTGGATGTTAGTTGGCGGCAAAAACGTCCACGTTCTGATGTAACAATGTGTGTGAGGGAGGTGTCGGCAGAAGCCCACTATATTCCCAAAGCCACGCCCACTTCTGAGTGATCCAATAAAATCTAAAGTTATAAATTGATACATTTCGTTTCACTAGGAAATACGACACATTATGGAAGCTAAAGCTAACTTCAGCTTCACTGTCTTGAAATCAAGTGCTTTAAAAAGTGCGTCATAACAAAAATAACAAAAGTGGTGGTTTATTTATGGCGCGTTCTGTTCTGTGGTACAAGAAACCCTGCAGCCTCATGCCAAGTTTGATGGGAACAAGAAGTGAAGGGGCAAGCCTAGCCTGCAAGTCAGGGGTATTGAGTTGCATCCATAGTGTGTATGTGTGTGTCTGTGTGGTAACTTCAAAACACATCAATTGGTAATGTTTTGGACTGGATTTGAATGTCCTGCATCAGTGTAGGAACAATCAGGTTGATCTAGAAGGCATCAATGAATCCCAGAGGCGTGAGAGAGTACAGTGCTGTAGATCCATGATGGGGCATCAGGGGGTGTGAAAGGTGTGAAACATTTCTCCGTTAACACTTTCACACACAGCCTGTCAATGTAATGAAAGCCTACAACCCTAGGCAGTGACACACGCACACGCATACTGTAAACTCCTCTGTCACATTGATTTAACCTTGTTAAATTGTTTCACAGATTTTTCTGAGCAGAGATGGATTTTCTGCCTGACATGTGATAGGTGAGTTAATTAAGACAGTGACATTATTAAAGCCAAGAGTGACTGCAGCGTGTTTTTATTAATTCACCATCTGACCTTTCCTTTGGATTCAAGCTAACACCTGATACCTTTACAATTACTGTATCACACCCTGCAGAGAGACAGACAGAGAGGGAGGAAACATGAATTCAGCTGTTAAAAAATCTCACACAAAAGCTGCATTGCGTTGTTTTCTGACTGAGCCCCGTGGAGCAGTGGATGTGTTTTTAAAAAAGGGAATGACGATGGCAATTCAAACTCTGCACACACATGCAGACCTTTTTTTGTCAATGGCATGCGAGAGGTCTGTAATAAAGCAATTGTGCAAGATTTAAAAACAGCATTTTGTTTGAATATTACTTCTCAGAAATTGTCGTAACTTTAAATAGGAAAAATATGACATTTACATAAATACAAAAAAAAGTTATTTCCAAAACCAATTTCCCACATGTACAGCTCAGCATGAAGAGCTCACAGTCTGTAATATTAGGCCAATGAAATTATTCATTGATTGAAGAAAAAAAAAAAAAAGACACACCGTTACACAATACAAGGCCTCCAGCAATAAACTTATGCACCAATGAGACTCAAAGGGCAATGATGACAAACAATGCTGCTGGGATCCCACTCTAGTCAATCCCATGACTTTGCCTTTAGCCAAAAGTCATGAAATTACAGTTTATCAGGTGTAGGGGAGCCAACATTTAGACAGCTTATCCCATGAGCAGTAACATTACTATTTTTATCTAACTCTGTATTTGTTCAAATCCCCAAAATTAGTCGTGTTTGGCTGCAGGTAAAAACTTAAAATCGGTGCATTCTGAACAAAGTGTTGGAATATGAAAGCCTTAAAGCTCAGATTTTTGGTTTAAATCACCTTAAAGTGGCAATAGACAACTTTTCAGCGTTTACCCCCCTAGCGTTTCCAAGTGGTATTATTGTTGGCACCGCTGTCGCAAAGTCAAGCGGATCGCTTTCAGTTTCCCTCAGAGCCTAGCTTCTACCAACAACACATGGACACACTGCATTTGTTTCCAATTTTCTGTGAAGAAACAATCAACTACACTTTGAAAATAAAATAAAAGAAAGAAGCATGCTCACAGAAGGGGTAAAGTGAAATTGTCATCATTTTATATTGAGTAATAACATAATTTGAGTGTTGCTTTGCACAAACAAGTATGTAACTACAACAGGGGTTGGCGTAGGGGTGCAGGGGGGAGTAGAAGAAAACACTGTCGTCTAGTGCTTCCTCATGGTGGAAATCGTTTGGTCTCTGTTGTTAATAAGAGTAATGTTACGGTCTAGACCTGCTCTATAGTGCCCTGAGATAACTTATGTTATGATTTGGCGCTGTATAAATAAAACTGAATTGGTTTGTTTTCTGGCTGCTAGCGGTAGCGTTTTGGATTGTAGCCAGGCTGGTGCAAAGCAAGAAATAACTAAGAATCCCTGATCTCAGTGCTGTGAAAGAGGCAGAGTAAAACACCCATTAGTCAGTTTGGAACCCTCTCAAGTCCGGCAGCTCTCTCCCTTGAGTGAATGCCAGTCCTCGGTTCACTCTTGTTTTTCCTCGTTTTTTATCATTCTCCCTCTTTACAGTTCCTCAGGTTGTTCCACCATACGTCATTTCCGCTGGCTGGGGATAGCTACCAGTACCGGAAAATAAAAGCCCTATTCCTCTTATGTTTTGGTTGTGCAGTGCAATGGTTGACCCACTTCCTTTGTGCTGTAAATCGAGCCTTCTTTTTCCCTGACAGATTGTACCTGTGGGCAGACAGAATTCCACACTGAAAGCGAGGCTTATAGGAAACCTGCCTAAATGCCAATGGTGTCATTATTTTATAGCCATTTCATTGTGCAATCAACATTTACTTCATAATGATAAGTTAAAACAAAAAAGCAGTCTACTGTCACTTTAATGAAATATAAAATCGGATTATTAGCTTTTGATATAAACCTGCATTTAACCAACAGCAGCAGAGATGTTCAGTATTATTTCTCACACATCTTCACCCTGCAAAAGCATTAATGAGTGGAGAGACAAATAAAAAATGTTAACGCTTCCATACAGGTGTACTGTGTGATACAATTAAGCGATAGGCCTTGTTTACACACATGACCTGAGATTTTGGCATGTCCCAGTTGGAAAAGCACAGGTGTAAATAATACAATGAATGTTGGCCGAATTCCATTTAGCTGCTTCAGTTTCACGGTCCTGGTATTCTGCATGCTTGCTCACTGTCGCACTGTCATGGCCTACTGGGACTCTTGAATAGAACAGAGCCATCGTTAATGTTATACCTCAGCTTTTCCAACTATGATAGCTCAATATGTCTGCTGTGAAAAAGGCTTATTGAATGTCTGGAGGAAGATGTATCCAATCATTTACTTAAGTAACACTACCCTAATGTAAAAACACTGCCATACAAGTAAAAGTATTGCCTTCAAAATTGTACTGAAAGCTGCTATGTTCAATATTTTAATAGTAACAATGGATCTAGTGACTGTGTATGTAAAATATGTCGCTTCTGGTGCCTAAAAACTAATTAAGTTCTACATTATGTACAGATTACAATATTTTGGACAACATATGCAGAGAAAATATTTAGTTTTCACTTCTCAACATGTCTGGACCAAGGTTTTAGCACCTTTTAGCCAATTGTTTTGGGTTTACAGTCTTTATCAGTGTTTTGAGCAGCAGCAGGCAGCTATTTCTAGTAACAAAAAAATATTAAGCTCCTACCTGCCCAGCACCAAACAGCAGACAGACAGTTAGTGACTGGTGAACATAGTGTAGCATTTAGCAACTAAAGAGCCAGATGTTTCCCTCAGGATTTGATGGAGAATATTGAAATTTGTCAGGTGGCCAAAAACATGACAAATACGACTAATGAACGCTAATGCTCCCTACTTGCTGGATGTGTAAATACGCAACTGTTTGCAAACAAGTTCACCATATCAACTTAAAAGGTGAAAACAGTTTATGCAGGTTTTAGTAAAAGTACAGAAGTATTACTAGAAAACTGTATTTAGTATCAAAAGTAAAACTTGAAAAAGTTTTTTTTAAAAACTACTTGGTTGCAAAAGGGTCCGATTGAGAATGTTACAGTATCGCACATATCGTAGGATACAATTTACTGATGCATTAGCTGGTTGAGGTGAAGCTAATTTTTAATTATATATATATATACTGCAGTTGGGTAGTTTAATATATTACACCGAATCACATATTATAAGCTGATCAAATGTCATGTATGAAAAATGTAAAAGTACAAAGTAGCTAATAACTATGGCTGTCACAAAAGTGAAAAGTACAATATTTCCCTCTAATGCTGTGAAATGGTATGAAGTATGTACTTAATGCAATTACATGGACATCAAAATGTAAATGTATTTAGTTACTTTCCACTACTGCGCCTATGGGAGATTTAGTGGTGACAATGTCAGACATTGCATAATCAAAACACGAAATGAGGTCATGTATTTTGGAACAATAGTGATCATCCCTGCAGTAGAGTTCAGAGAGAATATAGATTAGTGGCCCAACACCTGACAAAGACACTTAATGATGCTTTTACCTTCAATTCGTCACCTATATGTATTTCTAGCTGATTGAATGAGCAGTCCCTATAAAAGAGAAGCACCAACCACATTCCTCATCAACTTCTGATTTACGATTGGGATGTAATTTAAGAAAAAGCTGAGATCAGAATTGGGCGACACTCTAAAGCAACATTAACTGGCCACCTTACAACAGCCGCGTTTTGATTGTGGACCCCAAGGGCCAGTCTGGTTGGATGAGACAGACAGACGATGGCATTACTGATTCAATGACTTTAAGCAAGGTGGTTTTTTGTTTTTTATTTTTTTTTGGAGATAGGCCAAACCAGTCGGTATCAACAATGGCACAACATTACACATTATTCGTGTGTGGCTACACTGAAAATAGCAGGTTGTGAAACACACTGAGTCACTTGGCAAAACCACAGAAATACCACAGCATGGCTGTTTGACATGACTATTTCTTTTCTTGTTGTTTCTTTAGACGTTCTGAATAAACGATAAAGGTAAGAGAATGAATTTTGTTCATTCATGGAAGCAATTGCCATGTTTTAATGCACTTTTTTATAATACAATTTTAACAAGCAGAGTTGTTTGTTTTTCTTGTTTTTTTTTCTGATTTGATGGAAGGGTGTTTACAGGTTGGACAGGCAGACAGAAACACAGACATACATATGGTACATACATACATTCATACAAACATAGGCAGTAATTGCACCATTTCTGAATGTTCAACTACATGTTTCTGAAGAAACACACACACAAACAGTCCCTCCAGTGTTCTTATCTATACATGAGATACAATACAGCAACTGATTCAGGTGTGCCCGGATGATATGATGATGTGTAGCAGAAAACACATGGAGCACAGAGCACCAGAGGTCCCTGAACCACAGAGACTGCTTTTCAGGCAACCAAAGGCATATCTGCAGGCAGCTACATCACACACTAGTGTCTGTCTGGAGCTGGTTTACATCATCGTGAGCTCTGTAACACTGGGTACTGAAACATCCAAACGATGAGATTCCCAGCGGAGCATCGCTTTCTCTCCTACAAATGCCGAACATATTGCATTACAGTATTGGGAATATGAAACAGTACTGTATCAGTTGCAGGTTTGTGTTGTGCCTCAAAGATAAAGTTGAATAAGTTGAGCTCTACCAAGTGTAGTAGAAGGTGGTCTTTGATTGTCTGAGCTCTGAGGTTATCTCCACCGCAGTGCACCCTGAGAGCAGAAGGGGGAAGAAAATCTGTAAACAGTGTTAATCACCAGAACAGAATAATGTGATTTGCTCATAATGAGAAAGGGCGTAGCACATCACACTTAGAGCTGTGATTACTGTCATCTCACTGAGTCCCGATGTTGCAGAACTAATTCATACATACAAATGTATGTCTAAAAAAACGGTGAATTCACTTCAGGCTAATTAATAATCAGAAAAACCAATGAGAAGTAAAACACTCAGATGATGCGTTGAGTCCAACTATGCTAGGCTTCTTTCGCTCATAATGCAGCACCGTCAATATAGCCAGGAGCTGTGTTGTACATGTCATTATCTGTAGAGAGTTGCATTTGATTTCTTTAACATTCACACCCAGCTGTGGCAAATTCAGAAATCCTGCTATCCTTGAGGGATGTAAACATTAAAGTGAGAACAAAAAATATAAGAGAAAGATTACGCAAAGGAGCAAGATTTTTATCCCTGTTCAAAGAAGGCCATCAAAAACACTTTTAACTCGACTTTCTCTGTTTCCTTTGGTAATGACATTTGCAAACTTAACAAGAGAAGTCAAACTACACGAGACATTCCACATCCATGTTGATTTTATACTCGGGTCTTGAAGAGAGACGTGTTGACTTTCATTAATGAACAGTTTAAACCAGAATTCATTCACATTTAAGGCACGTTTGCCTCCAGAGCAAATGACAATTAGTGTAAGCTCATTGTAAGCTTAAATTCCTTGACTGTCAATATTACAGACGACTAGGCGTGTAAGGAGTGCAAGGGTCACAACTGCTGCATACAGACAATGGATACAGTGCAATAACTGTGTCTGGACTCCGGGATATTTGGGTCTAATAGAGAAGTGTTTTCGTAGCACTTATGTGTTAGCGCTAAAGAAACAAAAAGGGGGAATTAGGGCAATGTAATGTCAAGGTTAACAATATAACCCAACAATTAGCAGTCCTGCTTGCTATCTCCAGTGTCCAGTGTGTTAATAGTCTTGGGCAGGTTCCAGTATTCCATTACTGAATAATTGGACAGCATAGTGGGCCATCACTGAGCCCCCTGATCTTGCCAAGGGAGATGTGAAAGCCTTATTGATCCCGTGTCTGAATCTCTGATCAATCACCCCAAATCAGCCCCCAGGGATGAAGGAGGGAAAACAGGTGACAAAGGATATCTCTATGACTATGTATGTATTACTCACAACAGGGAGAAAAGATGCTTGCGGCATCACAAGCAGAAGTCTGCCTCGAGTTTTCTCACTGAAATCTCAAGCGAACAGGAAAGTTACATCAGGCCGCGGACGAGCGTGTGCAAGGACAGTTTGGTTGCTCGGTAGAGCTGCCCCGACTCTCCAGATGACATAGGAGCCTGCTGTGGCTTCCTGTAATTGAGTTAAATAAATGATTGCGTTTCCAGTGGTGGTTGCCGCGGCCTTGAGCTTTATGCCTGGCTAGAGCCACAGCCGATTTAATTAATTTTTAATTAGGAGGGAAAATTGCAGGCCTATTCCACCGGGACCTTTAAGACATCTGTGCATTAGAGATAACATTCTTAAATACCCTGAGCCTCCCAACAGTGGGAGCTTTGAGGGCAGCGCGGCTCGCATAGTCCAGGGCCACGGCAGGTAGAGGGGGTTCTGTAAAAGTTTTCTGAGTGTGTCGGCCGCACTCGATGCGATCAGGATTTGTTGATCGTTAGTGTGAATGTCACCAAGCCGGAGTGGGCTTAAAGCCTCAGACTTGATTTGGTCCATCCATCAGTCATACAGTTTCATGTCACTGTCACACACAGCTTTAATTGAGTGATTGATTGAACTCTCCCTCCTCCTGTCACACGCAAACACTGGTATACAGTATGTGCAGGCGACATACCGTTCATTTGTACACACTCACACGCTGACCCACTCTGCCCTGATGAATATGTAGTGCTGTCCTATTTTGCTTGTTGCCATGTAATCACTCACACACTTAGCCTTTGCATGCTGTGGCCCAGGCTTGATGTATGGCAGTCATAGAGTGTAAGAACGTAGTGTGCGGATGTTCAACAGCCTGTTGGAAGATGTTTTACAGCCCTGGCAAGCAGTATGTTGTCACAATGTGTTCAATATCACAACGCATCAAAATTTACTGCAGGCTTCCAGCACTTTCCATTCATTGTACTTTATCGCTATGGCGACACACATTGATCTTGGCAAATAATACTTTTTATTATTGAGCATTACAGCACACGCACTCCATAATCAGATTTATTTCCTGTCCAGCATGTCTGTGCTGAGGCATATGAACAGATATCAGAGCAGATGTCAAGGAAAGAATTTTGCCCTATACTTGACATGATAAGATCTACTAAGAACACTTTATCTGAGAAGGAGATGGTATTTACGTTTGTTGTGCCTGAGAAAAACACCTGACCTTCTCTTGGTGATACAGACTGACAAGTTCTTACAGAAATATGGGGGCTGATAGCAAAAACGCCTTGCATTTGATCTCACGGGGTGCCACAGACCACCTGATCATTTGCTTACTTGAATTCTGAAGCGGCAGGTGAAGACGGGGGGGGGGAGATAACACAACAACACAACTGTAAAAATTAGGAAAAACTGCAAAATCAATCTGCAATTAATGCATTTCAAAGAGCTGATTGGACTATTATCAGAGGGAGAAGTTTGTCTCTCCTCTGCAGTGCAGTACTGTATTGCAGTGTTACATTTAGTTACATTAACAAATGTGTTTTTGGAGGGAGCATTTTGTTGGAAGAGCTGATGGCAGAGCATGGAAGTGCCTAATTAGGCTGCTGTCCAGGAGGCTGTAGTGTGTGTGAGAAACGCCCCGTCTCTGGCATTTAATCTAAGCCTGTCACATTCTCTTTGCCTTCCCCCTCAGCCCCCAGAAGCTCTCTGAACGCATGGGGTACGGGGGGGACACCTGAATGCATCGCTGTAATTTTCTCTTTGCGGGATTCGCAGTGATTTGCCTCGCACATGACACCGGCTGGCGGTCCTCCGGGCTGAACCCTGCTTTGCTCATGAAATAATGAATGAGGTAAAAGTGGGACCAATGTGTTTGTGTGTGTTCATGTGTGTGCATATGTGAAATAGAAGTGAGAGAGAAGACACTAAGACGGGTAGAGAATCGGTTATAATTGGATAAACCAAACTATGACTGCGACCCAATAATTATTTTTTACAGTTTTGTTTTGCCAAGTGACAGACTCATAAATTGAATTGTCTTCTATTGATCGCAACATATCAATGAGACATAGAATGAAGACAAACACAAAACTGGAGAGATAAACACTGCATCAAACGGGGGGTGTGGCTGACAGGCAGAGAAAAACAATGAGCAGTCTGATGAGACAACAAGAGATGCTTAAAATGTGTTATTTGTCAAATCGTCTACATGTAACTGTTTTTTAGTAGTAAGATGAATAACAGAACGGGTAGTGGTTCGGTGCAGGCCCAAAAGGGTTGATTCAGCCAAATTACAAACAAATAACAAAGAAACAAAGAAACAAAATAAAACATATTTTTTCTCTTACCTGTAGTTCCCATCCCAGTAGATTGTTTCAGTTTTGTGTCCAGGTTTTAAGATATCTACCATCACCTTAAAACAATGGAAGAATTTGTGGTGCTCACAGTATTGAAAGAATTAAAAAAAAAAAATCACCACCGACATCTCCTTACAGAATTGTCGACCACATACTGTGGATAATCTGAAACTGGCTCTGAACAGGTTTCACTGGAGCTTCTTTCCACTAAAAATATAGTCCCTCTGTGAAAACTGTTGACACTAAGTTCTGTGTTTTATCCAGACTATAGGAGACACTTTTTCTGGAAAGTCATGCTGCTGACGATTTAAAAAAAGGAATTTTCAATACTGTGAGCACCAAATATGACATCCCATTCTCCTGCATTTGGCAGCATGCAAATAGATGTCTAAAAACTGTAGTACATACGTAGGTTACATAAAACCATCTATATGAATAGATACCAGTAGGGGTGGACATGAAATATTTTTTTTTGTAATTTGGGTGAATCAACCCTTTAATTGGTTAGTGGGCTATCATACTAGGCTTCAAAGTCAATATTGAACTTTCTTTTCAAGCTAATAGGTCACTTAACCCAAATCATTAAAAAAAAAAAAAAAGGACTGTGATGGTTGTGATTCTTGACGGATGAACAAACTCCATCCACTGAGGAAATCCGTGAGATGTGGTTGAAAGCTTTAGAAAAAACTAACAAGTGAACCTGGAGGTAAGAATTTTTTTCAAAGCGCTAAAAACTTGTTTCTTAGTAGTGATGTGTATCATGTAGACAGTTTCAGTTGTGCTGAGGTTTTACAGGAATAGTTCTGGGTGAACTGAACGCTTATTCGCTTTCTTGCTGAGAGTTGATGCCACTCTCATTTGTTTAATATGAAGCTCGAGCCAGCAGGCCATTAGGTTAGCTTAGCTTAGCATAAAGACAACAGGGGGAAACACCTAGTCTGGCTCTGTCCAAAGTTTAAAAATACGACTACCAGCACCTCTAAAGCTACTTAACATGCTAGTTGTGTAACGTGTAGCTCCTCGTGAAACCACATTTTTACATTTCTGTTTGTTTATCGATTAAACAAATGAGATATAACATGTCAATAAGTGAGCTTTACAGGTGGTGGAAGGGGGATAAGTAAACTTTGGACAGAGCCAGGTTGGCTATTTCCCACTGTTTCCAGTCTTTATGCTAAGCTAACCATACCATTGCTTGGCCGAGGTTCACACATAACAGACATATATGAGACCGGTATCAATTATTATTATTATTATTATTATATTATTACTGACATGAGCAGCACTCATTATAAGCGCAAACATGTGGCTTAATACACTGATGTTCATCTTGCAGCTTTGCAGCACGAGTAAAAGCGCAAGATGAACAGTGTAGTTACCACTGGCAATCTTTGAAGCAACATTTCTTTCCAATGACTCAGTGACTCTCACTGAGCAGTTTTTAGTTATTATGACTTTTTTCCAAAGAAATAGGTGAACATAGGTGGCTGTTTAGTTTGCCAAACACTGCTTTTACATTATTTGTATGCAACTGGTGTTGCTACCTCCCTGACAGGAGTAGTTAAAATCTGTATTTACCGATTCCAGCCTCATCATCTGTATTCTCCCTGTTTAAGTCCTGGGAGACTGCTGCAAACATAAAGCAAAACACTTTACAGTGTCAGTGCAGGTTTCTCAGAGGGATCCCACGGTGTCTCTGGTGCTTGCTCCATGGTCACTGACCGCGTTAACGCTTGCAGGTGTAACCTATAGCAAGCCCTGTTGAGTGAATACTGTCTCACTGGTGCTGAGCTTTAATGGATGATAATCACAGTAGGACGTAGGAGGGCAGGCTAACACGATTTTAATAGCTTCAGCTGGATGTGTCTGTTTGTATAGCAGGACAAGGAAAAGAGGCAGCGACATCCGCACCTACTCACACTTACTCTGGGGTGACCTTCTCCATAGAAACGGGAAAATGTCATCTCAATTAGGCCAGTCACATGCTCCGTTTCTGTCACGGCTGGCCAAAGGGACGCGCTGAGGAGTTTTGACAGCTGGATGCTAAGAGCTCAAATTGCTCCATTAGAAACAATTTGATTTGGAGTCTCAATGAATCCAAAGCCGATTCATACTGTCTGCAGTTACACTGACGGAATGAGCGGCCTGCTGCAATACACTCCTGTTCGTCCCTTTTATAGACTGTCACATTTATTTGTGTTTGCGAGGAGAGTTTAAATGAGAAGATTGTAAATAAACGGACATCCTTATGGTTTAAGTAAATATGGTTTAAATAAATGAAATATACTGCGGCTGAATTAATCTTTACATGTGACACCAGCCTGCTATGTTAAACCCCAAAGAAGACTTTCATTTAAATCATTCAGGTGCCTTGTCATGGCATTTCTAATTTTAGTTTTAATCACTGAGCTGATACGTCTACTTTGTTAAATCAGAAACCTCATATACCTGTTAAGCCGGATCGTTAATCAACTGGTAATCATTCGAATATTCATTTTCTCCCCGGCATGAAAAGCCTCCCAGATACTTAGATATGCACACATGAGCACACACATGCACACGCAGACACGCACGAACACACACTTTCCTGTCTGTTTCTCTCTCAAATACCCACACGCGCACAAACATACACAGACACACACTTGTTCAAAATCGGAGCTTTGCACCCGCACATGCCTGTTAAACAGCAGAAAATGGTGACCTTGGTTTCACACAGAATATGAAATAAGCTGGGCCATTATTTCGTTAATGCAAAGTACGTGTAGCCCTTCAAGCACTTCAGTTTCTGCCTTAACATTTAACCATTTTTTATTGCTTGCTGACTAGGCTCAAGACAGCAAGGTCAATTACCAAGGGTTCCCCTCAGAAGGTACTTTACCTAGCTCATCATTTTGCATAAAGTCTTCAAAAGTAACCATAATGACCCTTGTAAACGCCAGGCAGAGGGATTAAAGACGATTTCTTTTGTTTTGATACACTACTGTTTTGCGATTTTAGCCGGAGCGGAGGAATAAAATGAGGAGGGAGAGTGCTGTAAAAAGGTTTAAGATCTTACCACATTAAAATATTCAACATGCAGCCTCGAACAGAGGGTCACTACATGAAAAATGTTATAGACCACATTATTTAAGGCTTTGGGAAAAGAATAGCAGTCTCCCCCGGGCTACATTTGGAGGAGAATATGAGGTACGCCTGCAATTCGCACTGCAGTTTAAGTCCGGACAGAACAGAAGATTGTAAACAGCAAATAGCCATGAAATTATTTGTTTAGGCCCCCCGTCTTAATGACATCAGGTAACAACAATAATCCACCCTCACCCCTTTCACTTCCGCCCCCTCCCTACACAAACTCTTTCAAAATCTACCTCATAAATGTATGCATGTGCACGCAAATTCATACACACGTAAACAGGTTTGGCTCATAAATTTCAAACCTTTCACTTTCCTGCTTTCATACTGGCCATGCATGAAGTGCTCTTATCCC
>LKNJ01000273.1:159195-196382 GCA_002120245.1 Maccullochella peelii
ACTGACAGAACCTTAATCAAAGGTCACTCGTGAGAGAGAAAAAATGCACCACTGTAATTGTTACATGCCTAATTTAGTAGAACATTGCATAAGCTTTGGGCTGTTGACTGCCATTGATTTATGTTATTGCAGCCCTATTGACTTTCACAACAGTATTCAGTGAGCTATTCCCCTCTAATGTTTACTACACTGGATATGCCTATTACATCATGTACAATAAATGAAATGTACTGTGCCTACATGATAGGAGCTGTTGCTACTTATTGCCCAAGATAAAAATGTTTGTCTCTCAGGAAGCTGAGACCCCCATGCCATGGCAGCTGTAATGTAATGCCTTAGAAGAGGAATGATATTAGAGGAATTTTTCATCTATTGTCCCCTCACAACTACATCTGGCTGCCCCCAAAGGCATTCGCCACATGAATTTGAAAAGCCAGACCCAGCTGCCATTATTTCGCCTCCTATTTGCAGACACCCCTGCACACTGGAAACTAATTAACTGGACATTTAGTTCTAAAGCCTGCAACTAAATGCCCAAAGTTCAGCTCCTCACAACTCAAAAAGAAATAATTCTTAAGCTGCGGTTAACAAAAATGTCATTTATGAAAAGGAAGGGTTTAATATGCGTTTCTGCCTCACATTTAAATTTATACCATTCACAGCTCGCTACAACTTAATGGACTTTTAAGTAAAGACAGCAGTAGAAAAAAAGCGGCGTACAATCCTTGAATTTTGATTTTTTATTTTCAGACATGATCTTGAAATGCACTGAAAAAATATGCCTGTTTTTGCTTTGATGGAAGCTGTGTATTATTTGTTGTTAACAAGGTTAGAAATGAATGCAGGGCTAATGACATTGGTAAAACATTGAGGGGAGGATGAATGATGTAGAATATTGACTAAGATGCAACTTCTGGAATAAAAATATAGGGCTATTGATTTACTATTTAAGTTTCCCATCGAACTTAATGCTCCCTAACTTGACACTTAAAGGGGACTTGAAAATGGATGGGAATCCACTCAGGCTGAGGTCTGCCTGGTGGAAGCGCTATTGAATCCAACATCTCAAACACAAATAGCTGCTTTGACACCGCAAAACACAACCCTCTCGTGTTCAACATTATATTGACAAACATCACTGGAGTCTGGCTTATTGGCCTTGGCTTCCCCGGCTGCTGCTCTGAGTGTGTTTGATGAGGCCACCGTGTTAGCTCAGCCTCTCAGACATCATTGGGTGCTATCCTGCCTTACATGGTGTAAAAAGCGCTCCTCTATACCGTCCTCTCTTGTCACTCTTGTACCGCACACTACATTTGTACGACAAACAAATATCCTTTTCAGAAAGCTTCACACGAATCATGAAAAGCAGAGAGACAGCAGACCGACTAAAACTCAGCCCCGGTAATTTGCCCCAGGCTCTGTGTGGTTTCAATCATTGTCAATCATTTAGTTTAATGCACTTCGGAAGACCGGGGAGGACCGGTGTCACCGCTCTGAGCAGCACAGCCTCCTACCTCTGCTCTGCACAGGAAGGTGAAAACAACAAACATGCACTCTAAATCACAGGCTCCTCTGAATATAATTACTATTCTCTGGGTAATTCCCCAAACCCTTTTCTTCCTCTGCCTTCGCTCTCTTTAGATGTGCTCATTTGAATAGGAAGCAAAAATCATGCTCCTTTTAATATATGATGTGTTTTCTTCCTTGGACATTATTATGGAGCCCTTACAGAATGGTTGCAGGAATAAAAACGTCATTGAACATAAAGCTCCGACATAACGTAGGGTTGCAGACACTGACTATGCTAATGAATGCTCCATGTAGCCTCATTATGAGCCGTGGAGAGAGGTCGTTTTTCTTGGCTATTTTCCTGATGAAGTATTGCTTGAGGTGGGGAAGTGGGTTGTGATCTGTGGTGTGCTTCTTTAGAGGACTGTAAAGGGAAAAAAATGACTAAATGAAGAGAGAGCTATCATTAGTTCATGTGATATATTAAAGGTCTTGGTGTGTGTCTCCTGCAGGGTGTTCACTATTTAGGTTTACCAGTTGGTGACAAATTAGTTTAAGATTAAAAATCTGTGGGCATTTTATGGACATAATTATGGCTTGAGTTTCCCTGCCACTCCAGGGACCTTGTGTGGTTTTAACATAATTCCCATCCAATACACAAGGAAAAAAAAGACATCCTGCTTATCTTTTTTTTCTCCTGCAAATTAGTGTAGTGTATCATCTATAATTTTATGCACAAGTTATCCATATTTCTACGTAATAAGCTCAGGGTCCTGAGACAAAAACTGAGCGTGCCAATTAAGACACTCATTCCCAATCGTCTCTCTTTCTCCCTTTCTCCGTCTTTTTTCTTTCTTCAACCTCTTCTTCTCTCCTGATTATTTCTGATGCTGCAATCTCCCCGTCCTACCCACCCCCTTCCCTGTCAGCATCTCAACCTCATAATTAGCCAGCATTAATTAGATGCACTGGCATAATTGTTAATCATTGGTTACGCTGGAAACATCTTGGAGAATGAACAGAATGCCAAGCAAGGCAGGAGGAAAACAACAGCTCGGTAGCAAGGAGAGACAGGAGGAGATACACGGAGAGGAGGGAGATTATGTGTAGATGTAGAAGTCTCAGAGAAAATGCAATGTGAAAAATTCCCCAAGACCTCAGCTCTACTGCTTCGCCCAAGAAGATGGCACATGCAGCTCCGAGATCAGGCTGGTAATTCATTAATGACTCTGAGTCCTTTCTTATCACATAATATTATTACTGCTTGCACTCCAGAGGGCAGTTGTGAGAATTAAAAACAAACCCTTAAACGCAGCCTGGCTGTGGAACATGGAGCGTGGATTGCAAACACACTTAACGGCTGCCATGATGAATGGCACGAAATGGAAAGTCATGGTGATAGTTTGCTTATGGAGTCCCTTTGGCTTGCTGA
The DNA here is from genome assembly GCA_002120245.1 of Maccullochella peelii. Classification (NCBI taxonomy): domain Eukaryota; kingdom Metazoa; phylum Chordata; class Actinopteri; order Centrarchiformes; family Percichthyidae; genus Maccullochella; species Maccullochella peelii. Next base: position 162,137 of record LKNJ01000273.1, read on the forward strand.
CACTGACTGCACCACTGACTGTCCATCTCCGGTTACTGTCTAATCGAATTCAGCCTCATGTCTGGCTGCTCCCGTGGGTCTGCTCTGGCGGTCGACTCCAGTGATAAAACATAAAAACAAGACACCGCCATTTCATTGTGGAACGAATCAAAGGGGACATCAAAGACCTGCATCTCCTCTCTTTAGCTGTCACTCTCTATCTGTCTTTCTTTTGCTTCTGTTTATTAACTTGCTTGCATTCTCTCCCTGTCTGCCTCCGTCCTCTCTCTTTCTCGCTCCATCTCGGCATGCTGATGATGATAGTTAGGCTCAGAGTAGTCGACTGAGCATTGGTTGTGTCATCAGGAGTCAGGCAGCATCCTGCAGAGGTTACTTGGCTCATTCTTTATTCTCCATGTCAACTGCCCGTAAATGTTTATAGCTTTGTGGTAAGACCTCGGCTATTCAAATTATCTTGTCACAATGCATCCCTGAGCAGGAATAAAGCCCTCCTTTATGGGAAACTGTAAACAGTCGCTGTGTGCTTCATGGGGAACAATACCCATTTATAAGAGTCCAGTAGAGGCCATGTCCAAAGGGGACACTAAACTTTTCTCTGTTCTTTTTTTTCTTCTAGCTTTCCCGTTTCGTCTCCCCAGTCTTTCTGCCCCCCTCTGGTTTTTCTTGCCTTTCTCACCCCTTCTTTCCCAGGGCTTGGCTGAGATCAGGCCGGGTTTTAATGAGAGCTGCAGCCTCAGTCTGAGCCCTCCTCTCTATGCAGCTCCATGAGCCTTGTAATCCGCCATCGATCCTTCCATGAGTTGTTGCTGTCAGCTTTCTGAAATAACAGAAAGAAAAACAAAGCGCCATTGCAATTAGTCCAGGTTATAATTGGGTATTATTACAGTGCCGAAGCAGGACTTGGCGGAGCATAACGCATGTCATCGTTCCCCTCGCAGCAAAGCCCCTCCGAGAGGTCGGGAGTGACACGGTGCCCTTCTTGCCAACCCACATCCTGCCCTTCTTGCCAGCTCATATCCACAAGCAGAAAGCTCTCACTGCCACAGCTCGCAACACAGAGCCAAGTAAGCCCTCCATTTGAATGTGACTATAATCCTAATTACATATGGACAGCCATTTGTTAAGAGCTCGCCTACTTGGCTATATATAAATGTATATCTACAGAAATGGACTGCAAAATGTCCGCTGACTTACTTGAAGTGTTCAAGGACAGGTGAGGGAGATAACCTTTCTGAGGAGCAGCAGTGTTACAATATGCCTTTCAAAGCTTTTGTCCCATCAGTCTGTCTCACCTTTGAGTAATTCACTGGACATCTTTTGATTTTTTGCTCTGCCTTTATGGTGCTGAGGTTGTACAATGGAATGGATTTGAATAACAAAGAGAATCGTTTAAGGAATGAACTACACACTCATTTTCTCTGGATAATAGCCACAGCCTGATACGGTAACTATCATTCATTTATTATTCAGTTTTTTAATTACGCTACAAATTTTCTTAAATCTAGGTTTTTAGAACTACACACATTTGTATGTAAACGGTTGTTAGGCTACTTAAAAGGCTATTGTTTATCACTGAAATCTATCGACAAAAAGAAGCCCCTTTGGAACAAATGGGACAGTTTAGACGAATTGTTCCAGCAGAAATTTCTATTTCTTTTCACTAATTTCAAAACAGAACTGAGTTTGTACTTTTCTTTGCACGATTTTCATCTCTGATTCCAAGAAAAATAATCTTCTGAATATTTGAATTACTGGGCAAAGGCAGAAAAACAAATGTGAGACTTCCAGGACTCAACGCCAATGAAAATAAGTAACATTTGGTACAAAAACTCACAAGTGTTATGGAGGCTTAAATGAGTCTTCACACTCCTCCTCCCTGAAGTGTATTCAGAGAATTGAATTACACCCCTCTGGAGAGAGACAGAGCAGGGAGAACAGAGTGGGAAAAAAATAGGCAGAGAAAAATAGAGACAGAGATGGAGAGAAAAATGGAGTTTGCCTTGTGTGGCTAGCAATTTTGAAATACACTGCACTGGCACTGCAAAGCACAAACATCAGGACCATCAACTCAGATGGAGCCGAGGCTGGTACCTAAGCAGGAGTTACTGTACCGTATGTTGCCATGGCAACAACTAAACCAACTGATGATGTGAGGTAGCCTGATTGTCACAAACACGGTCACCGAGACCTGGCTGTCAAGCTGCTTGGGGAAAAGCACTCAGAGCACTTACAGGCCTATTCTTTTTCCTTGGTTTACTGTACCCTTATCCGTCCAACTGCCAAACTCTGCTTCATGAAGGACAGGCAAGTACGCCATACTTTATGCCCCGTTTGAAGCGACCTGTGTAAATGTGTGTGGGATGTTTGAAGCAGCTCTGATTTGTAGCATCAAGTCTTCCAAGCCTTTGATGTCAGAGAAAGAAAACACAAGTACACTAGAGCTGTACCATTAAAAATTGTTTTCCAGACTTGTATGTGCTGATTAGGTATTCTGTGTGAAATGCCTTTCTGTTTTCTTGTTGGTAGCTATGGAGCTGCAGACCATGAAGGTGTTTAATAAAAAAGAGCAGAGCAACTGATGATCTTTGCCTCTGCCGTCCCGGGGGAGGTAGACGATGGGCAGCCACCACCTGCCACTGGGAGCACTGCACTTTACTGGTGCCATGAAAAGACAGAGGCAGCTCTCCACAGGCCAATCAAACTATACCAACAGCTGGCTGGCTGCCCTCCTCAGCCTTGCTCGCTCTCCATCTCCCTCTCTGTGTCTCTCCGCCTCAATCTGTCCCCTTCTCTGTGCGTCTTTCACTCAAACACACAATCCCCCTCCGCACATTCAGTCCTTTCACGTCATCCAGCGGCATGATCAGTGTCTCCGTCCCATTGCTCCCTCCCCAGCGACAAATATTTACTGTGCTGCCCTGATTTATTCTGGGTTAATTAGTGAAAGTTAAATAGCTATCATAGGCATGATTCCACAAACAGACGTGCACGTGCACACACAATCGCACTGACAACTGGCTGTCTCACACAAACTCAATGCCAGCTCCTGACCTGCCCTCTAGCCCCGAAGGCATAATGTGGTTTATTATAGACATGTGAAGACTTAATTAGACGTGTATAATGCATGCTGCCCAGGGACTGCTTGCTGTACTGCTATATAAAACCAGGCCGTGTATAAAACTGGCTGTGTTAACAGCCTGCATTAGTAAATCTCTTTGTGTGTTATGTTAGCGATGAGAGGCAGCTCGGTGGTAAAGCACTGCTTGCTCCTCATTATGACAGATATATGTTGCTTTGCTAGCCAGGAGAGGAAGAGTAAGGGAAGCGGACGATTTCACACATATCTTCCGGTGCTTTTTTGAATAATTGGCTCACTATATGGTAAGGAAAACGGAACAGTGTGAGAAGTTATAAGTAATGAGCATCATCATTAAACAAATACAACCTGACACACCTTTTGGCTCCCCATTTGACGACTCCGATAGTGACAGCTGGCGCATCTGAATATGTGTGAAAACTTCTCCCTTCAAACTGAGCTCTCAAAGAACTTCTAAGACTCCAGAGGGGTTTCTACATCTCTGGCAAATCATTCAGCTAGGCTCGGTGCCCTGCCCTGGAGAAAGCCATAAAGATTAGCAGTTAGATTGCAATCTTTACTACAAACAGTCTTTCCAAGAGTGGGAGGGTGAAAGAGCAGGCCAAAGCCGTGCCGATGTGGGAGATTAGCCCGGGCTGAAACAAGAGGGGCAAAACAAATCCAGTCAAAAGAAGAGGCCAGTCACACAAAAGGAAGAGGTGAGGGACGGTGTAAAAAAAAATGGAGGGATGCTGCTGACTCGAGGAAATATTTATGACTCACAGTGGGCATAAAACTTGAGTGAGATCTTTGGTGAACCAAGCGGAAACAAAAAGAAGAGGAATCAATACCAGAACGGCAGATATTCTGACATTTGTCACATGCATTATTGGCCTGTTGGACAGGACTGTGACCCTGGGTGACACTGCTGACCCTTTGTTCATCTCGGTCTTCAGAAATGTGCAGAACCCACACACAAGTACAAAAAGACTATGATAGAAAGCAGTGACTTCTTATAAAAATGTTTTGTTTCCCATTAAAGGATACGGTTGGTGATATTCTATATGTTTTATAGAATGTCAACAAATCACAATGTGTTTGCCTCTCAACACATTCAGAGATTCCTCATATTGTCTGTGGCAGCCCCAAGCCCATTTGTTCCCACTGAGGAGATAGATCTATAAAAACCGGTCAGAAAAGTCTAGTTTCATCTTTTAAAAAAGCCTCAGTAATTTCCTAAAACAGCCGGGCACTGTAGTTTTTAGCACACGTCATTCAAACAGGAGTAAATTTTCAGTTGTGGATAAATATGCAAACCAGCAGGGAATATTTGCAGCACCAGGACAGTGTATGTGGATTGACTCAAAATAAACTTCAGTGCCCTTGTTCATCATAAGGAAGCAACATGTCATGTGGTGTGTTTTTTAATAGGTTTTTTTGCACAGGAATAAGCAATATCAGACTTTGGCTACACCAGACGTATCCTTTAATGTTTCTAGATATCTCATCAAACAATTTGAAATACATGCAGTAAGTGAATTCGATTGGACTCTACAGCTGTGCCCTGGCAATGTATACAGTAGTTACACATCCTATTCATATTCTGTGTTGCTGTGCTGTATGTATCCTGTGAAAATCTAATGCAAACACTTCTGTCTGTCAATAGGCAACATAGTTAGTATCGTTTCTTGCAAATAGGAACTCTGTATTGCCAATATGGGTTCATGAATTCTTAATCTCATCTAATCTTTACGGTAGTATTTATATTCATACAGTATGCTATTCTTACATTTTATTTTTGGAATCAACACATTTCCTCTTTGTCTTTCTCTTCTTCTTCTTCCCCCAATTTACCTTCTTCTTGTTTTCTTCTTCAGTTGCTCTACTATCAGTTGTTACAACCGCTCTGCTCTGTAAGCCATTTATGTGCTTGTAAGATTGTTTCTAAGGTAACTAGAAGGATGCTTTAATACTATTTGTTAACTTAGCATGAAAAATGAGTTTTTTGACTGAGATATTTTTTCTTCTAATCATCTTCTTTTTTACATGTACTGCATTTGTAATTAGTTGAGGAAAATACATTTTATAATGCAGCAAAACTCACAGTACTCTAAATTACAAAGCACAGCCCTTCTGTTTTATAGTTCCACTGTATAACCGATTTCAAATCATACCCATTTTACATTTACCCTCAGTGGCCACAAAACTCATTTTTGTGGAAAATAATTTGAACACTATTCACTAAACAAACAACTTAATTAGGTAAAACTAAACACAGTCGTTGAGTTGGAGCAAACAAATCCCAGTGGACTAAGTGTCTCGCAACAACAAACATTTAATTTGTTGTCATTGTGTAATTTAATTTCAGACCAGAACAGCTCACCTAATCCAGAGTTGTCCGACTATATGTTCCGCTCTCTCAAATGTGTTTGCATACAGTTTCTATCATCACAATAGTGGCTAAATGAGACAAACATGAACCCTGCGAGCACAAACAGATAAACTGTGATCATTACTTTCACAGGTGTGTGTCTATGATTACGAGTGTGTGTGCGTCGTATTTGTTTGAGCGCGGCCTGGATGTGACTGTTGGCTGTTTTTGTGTGTGAGCATGCGAAAGCGAGAGCTGCACCCATTCATTATCCTGTAAATACAGCCTGAGCCAGAGCCATTATTTAGTTGTGGGATAAAACAGTGAGAGCAGCTGGTGAACTTAAGGATACCAAACACTGGAGCGAGCTGACAGAAAGTCACTGTCCTTGTCTTAATATATGATGCAACTGCATAGTTTTGTCAGTTATGATGTTGTATTCTGATCAAATAAACAAATAAAATAGTCATCATGAATTTGGAATAGCAAATCCTCATTTGCGGAAAACTCTCCTTCAAAAGCCAAAACTTAAAATGTTACTTTTGAGCTCCAAACATCCATTGCTCATTATCACCTTGTATCTTCAAGCACAGCCTGGGTCTCTATGGAGGCTAGAACATGTAGCCCAGTCTCATTACCTGCCATTTTAAGTGCGGCACTACACTTGTCTCAAACATACCAAAAGGCTACCCAGTCATTAGACACTACCTTCAGTGTTAGATCCAGTTTTGAAAAAAAAGGCCCTTCACTTCGTAGTCCAATTGCAGGCAAAAACCTTTTTCTTCCTTTGTTCCCCTCTTGATGGTTCATTCCAAATCTGGCATAATAAGAGTTTAAAATGTTTTAAACCAAACCAGCTGACAGATACTGTATATTTGGAATACTCAGGGCCCCTTTTTTAAGATACTTAGAAGTCAGGTATACCTCAGTTCCCAGAGAAACATAATCGAAGTGACATATTTCTGTATTAAAACCCCACTCTAAAAGGATGCTCAATGCCGGTTCTATATTATTTTATCTGAAACATAAGTTGCTCTTCCATGTCAAGTATTAAAACTGCATGAGAACTGGACCTAGATTTTCTTTTCTTAGACGCGGCTCTAAAAATACACTCATATTTTATATGCACTTGCCATGCGCTTAGACATATTTAGTCTTTGAAAGATTCACTGTTTACCGTTCTCAAGAGTTGCTGTTTTTTTAATATTTTATGTTGCTTTAAATTGAATATCTTTGGGCTTTGGACTAGAAAATGCGCTTTTGTGATGCGCATTTTTCACTATTTTCCAACATTTTATAGACTAAATGATTAATTGAACAAAATTAGCTAACATCCTAACTAATGTAACAGATAGGATCAGTAAAATAGTATGAATTGAATGTGAATGTGCTCGTCTAACTCCTCCTTAGGTTCTGATCTTTTTGGAAATTACTCTTCCAAACCTTGGCAGATTTTTTACAGTGTTGTAATGAATCCAGCCCTTTGACTACCATCAATTGCATTGCCATGCAAGAATTGATCTTACCCAACGCAAAAAACAAGGCATGCTGACCTTCACCTCCTTAATGGCTGGACGAGCTATACTACCTAAAGAGATGCTGCTTCTCCCTCTCATTCCCACCGGTTTAGTGACATTTTGCTGTTTGAAATTTGTTTTATTTTTAAAAAACCTGCCACTGTTGTCTCTTAGTAACTTCTAAGAATGCAAAAATCCTAATCAGTATATTAATAACATTATTGATTTAGTTCACTTATTTATTTATCTTTTTCTTTCTTGCTTGCTCTCTTCTTACTTCCTTTTCATGTGTGGGGTAGTTGTGTGTGTGTGTTAATGGGAAAAGTATAATGTTCTGTTCCTCACTGATAGTCACTAAAAAACCTTTGAAAGAAATAAGTTAATCAAATGAATCAAGCAAAGATGAAATGTTTTTATATTTATTATTGTTGTTGATTAAAGTGCAGATGCATATTTGTTACATTTGTTCTTTGTGTTCGGTTACTGCTGCATTAGAAGCAAGCTGAGAGAAGTAGTTCAAGGTCTCGCCGCTGCATTGTTTCTCTTGATGTAAATATGAGGTGATGGATATTGGCAAACAACCAGTACCTTCAGTATTTAATCTCATAAAACATGTTTTCACAGAAGCCAAGCTGACTTTTTAAATCCCTCAAATCACTGTTTTACACTTTGATTGGGAAACGAAGTCATCCTCAAAACTGTTTTCAGTGGACCAGACTGTCATTGTCTGTTTTGGTTTCTCTACCGTGTCGTGATGGCTGTCTCTGAGGAGCATTGAATGAGCCGTTGATTAGATTAATAAGGCAACAGATTGAATGTGGGGATGTGTTTGGTTTACAGGTCATTCCCAGAGCCCCTCTCCCTCTGTGGTCGCTATGCTGGACCAGGCAGTAAAGCCATTTGTTGCCCGCCAAAGATGCTGATAGGTCCCCCAGGAGCCGGCTGTGGTTGGCTTACTGCTCCAACAGGCAGGCGGTCATGTTGCGATGAGATTTCCCCTCGGTTTCTTTTTCTCCTTTCCACATGCGGCGCGTGTCTCAGTATAGCATCTTATTAAGTCTGCACAAAACACATAAAACCTACTGGGACAATCTTGAATTTACTGCTGACTCCGACTGAGCATAGCTGGTTTACTTTGATATTTCACCAGAAGAATTGAAGTGCAAAAACTTTTAACATGGATTTCTAATATCCTGGTGTTGATATTGCCTCCCTGTTATCAAGGTCCACTGAGGCTGTGCAAAACATTATTCTATGAGATAATGGAATAATGTCTCACAGTAGTCTCCCTTCCTCATTTCTTTTCCTGTATAATCACTGATATGACATGATATAATGTGACAAATGAAAAATATCACATTTCAAACCAGTCAACACCCTGCATTTATCATCGTTTCAGGAAATGCCCAAAGGGTGAAGCCACAGTGCTTACCTGAGACTGTAGCCTATTGATCTGAGCTGGCAACACTAACTGTGCTCTATTCATCCTGTTCTGGCTGAGGTCTCGCACAAACAGAGCCGTCAATCACTGCCGCAGAGTGGCATTGGCACCACCCTTGACATTAAGCTAACAATATCGTTTGTCTCTTAAAGTCACTTTCCCGCTGCATTATAGGGGCAATCGCGGGGGGATGCTCTTTCATTTAACCTCTAAAGATGCAGGGTTAAATTTAAAGTTAAATTAAGTCGTAATGAAACTTGAAGTGGAAGAAGTATAATCCTCCTGAAGCTCTAGTTTTGATACTAACATCAGCGGCTACTAATGTATGCTTCTGTTACTTAACGCATTGCAATTCTGTGTACTGTGTAAACATGGCTGCCTGGTGGTAGCCTATGTGGCCGAATGGCGTCGATGAATATGCAGTGATGCATGCTGGGTTAAGTATCCGACTCAAGGTCGGAGCAACAGTGTCATCCTGATCAGCGCTTCACTCTACCGGAGCAATATCTGGAAATAGTATTGACACCTTAAACAACTGATGAATTCATTGGGAGCTCCAAAAAAAAATCCATCTCAAATGATTTACCCATCAGTAAAAAACAGAATGTGGGCATTAATAATTCATCTGGATTCAGAGAGAATTGATCCACAAAGATGGCGGAGTCTTGACGGTTGGGGTTGGAGGGTTGGAGAATTGCTCATGCGCGTGCACAGTGGAGACGTTTGTGCACACTATTACATACTGTATAGACATGTTCATATGCATGCACATACTCGGTACAAAGATGCAACAAAAGCCTGAAATTCTTCTCTGTTAAAACACCACAGCTCTGAAATACGTGGGCTACATAAAACAAGTGGAAGAAAACAAGATGCTTTAAAAGGCTAAACACCCACACGTTAATGTCATGATAAATTGGATCATTAAATAATGATGACGCTTTTTGAATTCCCCGATTCCCCAAGAGGTATCAGGTTAGCATTCACATTTCAGTCCTGAATGGATTCAGCAATGCCCCATTTCTGCAGTGGTTAAATGGTGCCTCACTGTCTTGGTATCCATGGGCTTTTGCTTTGAATTGAGTTTATCCAATTATCTTGCAGGTGTGACATCACTGAAGCTGAAGAAAGCCTAGGAGGCAGAGAAAGTGCTGCCGGTTGAATGAGAGATAAGCAAATGAAAAAGATGCAAATGGAGAAAAGTTATTTTGGCAAAAAAAAATTTGGAATGCCTAAGCTAATTGGTCGCTAGAGAGAAGATGCTGATGCAGAGGTTTTTGCAGCCTGCTGCAAAGCCACCCACTCTACAACTCGCACAAATGCTCCGAGGCGAGCATGTGCACATACAATACACACACAAACACGCACACACGAATGCATCTGCCACAGCTCCAGCAACACCCTTCCTCGGTTACTTAACAATACTCCGTTCTGCCTGAGCTCACCATGAGACGCATTAGATGTCATTGTGTTCTTGTCTTCCATATCATTTCTCTTGCCAGCCATCTTTTGTTTGGTATATGTTAAAAGCTGACATTAGCGCACCGGAGTGTCCTGCTTTTGTCCTTTTCATGAAGCACTTCAATCTCTCACCTGCCATTAGCTAACATGGTCTGCCTGCCTGAGTCACATTTTACAGAGAGGAGATGCAGAGCTGTTCTCTCCACACCCCATTAGAGACTAGGAAAGAGCCCCAATAAGCCTAGGACTCTCTGTGCAGAACATATGCGCGCTTGTACTCTAACGCACAGGCGGACAATCTCACACACACATATACACACAGACATTACGTAGTCTCAAAGCAGACGTGCTGCTCCTTCAAAATAGTCACTGTGCAGTTGATAAAGATGCAATAAAATAAACCAAAACAAAATGAGCAGAGTTATAATGAGCTGCAGAGGGAGTGGAGGACACCTGTTTGTTTATACAATCTTTCACAAACACTGTGTGGTTAATCACCTGAGGTGCTGCTGGGGTGACGCTTATCTACATCACAATGGAGGGGTCGGCCTGCATTAAACACAGAGGACAGATGCCGTTCCATTTTGCTTTGGCTTTTCAGTTTTAATGCCTGCTTTTTTCCACCGAGACACAGATGCAGATGTTCTGTATTGTGCTGCACCTGCAGTTCCAGCCCAGCTCCTGCTTGCCAACCATCAAAAAAAAACAGCCAGACTGTATGTACTCACAATGAGCCGAGTAAAAAATACCTCCTCCATCAAAGATGGGAAAGAAAGACATCAAAAACGATTTCAATCTCCCTTCAATTTTCTCTCAATAGTTGTCTGTAAAGTAGTTCTCCTCTATCAGGAATAAAGAGAATCCCATTACATATTTCTTATTTTTACTAGCCCTGTTGCCTCTGACGGCCTTTCAACAGCTGTAGTTACCACTTTATTTGCTGCTTCCATAAAGGTGACTTATAAGCTGTTATCACAAGGCTGGCAAGAAACGTCAATACAAGATTAAAAGGTGTGAGGAAAAAAAGGGACAGACTTCATTAAAGTTGACGTAGAGCTACAAACACCTATTGATATGTGTGAGACAATCGGGGTAGTTGAGAGGTTGAATTGAGTTTTAGCCCCTCATTGACACCTTTTGAGTCCCATTGATTTGTCAGATGTAGCAGGCTGAAGGGGAAATCTTATTTAGTTCAACATTCATTTTCAGACAGTGGTAAATATCGGTGATGCTTCTAAAGGGCTGAGAAGAAAGCCACGGAGAAGATGGACCTATTCTGTCACTGCTGAGACACATTGATTCTAGAGTGAGGCAAACTGCATGCAGTTGTTATGTTTGGCTGAACAAGTGCTCGAACCTACATGAAAAAATAGCTTGTTTTCTATGCCTTCCAAAGCAATCCATGTAAAGTGTAAATTTTAGATTTTTGTTGACAATTTTCCTTTGTTCCAGGAACCCACTGATTTCCATTTATTTCTATTTCTTACAGTATAAAAATCAATAAGCAAACTCCTGAAACTTCCTCGAGTTGTGAAGTGAAACACAGAACACGCACACTCAACACAACTTGAACATAAAACTTAATAAAATACAAAAAAATATCATAAAAATGTGTAAAACCCACTGCATAAGATCACAAAAACCTGGAGTACATCCGGCCATCATCATCCAACCCACTCATCAGTGGTTAAAATAACATCACCATTGTCACTAATCAGTTTTTATATGGAAGACTGATCATGAGTATTTAGCAGGTTGATGGCATGAGAGACAAAATCATTTTTCAGAATGTAATCTGTTATAACAATCCAGGTCTAACAGGGTGAGAAAGTCAACATCAAGTACGCAAGTTTTCCTTCTGTGCTATAGAGCTCCATTATTATCCAAAAACTACTAAAAACACATAACTGAGCCACATTGTTGCACTGTGTGAAATGTTCCCTCATTACAAAGAACATGGGCAATTCCACATACACTGTCCATAAATACTCACTGGATCTGTGTCTGGAAATAGTGCACAGTTCACATACTCCTATTTGAGTGACAAATTCTTTTGTCTTTTAAAAAAAAATGATGTATATGTCTGTGATCTGTCTTTAAAGGTTTAGGTCTAGTAGGAACGACTAGGAGTGCCACAGACAGGCTGGGGGAAGTTCTGAGAGACGGACTAAGACTTTGTTGGTTCTGGTCTTATCTTTTTACATAAGTTTGGAAAAGTAAAACTTCTTTGTTAAGGGTAAAGAAACATCTTCTTCATGATTAAAAGAAACCACTGTTGACTTTAAGTAGGAAACAGGATGTGCAGGTTCAAGTGTTGAAGTTCCACACTTTGAACACCCAAAAAGCCACCCTGACCTCCTCCTGAGGAGGTTTTGTAGTTTTAAAACAATACCACGCTACTTGTGCCTTTGCTACAGAGAGAGCACAATCATTATTCGCAAAACCACAAGAGGCCGCTTGTCAGGATAACATAAACATAGGTCATTTCAAGCGTTTGAACAAGCAATTCTGTTGTTTTTCTGGTGAGGACAGTTACAGAGGAAAAAAAACATAACATATCTCTGTTCAGAGGGTCATAACATGCAACAAAAATACATCACAGAAAAACAGTCCTGCTGCTGCTGCCTCGGTGGCTGATTACTCACTCAATGCAGTTTCATACCACTTCATGCTGTTCTGGCCTAGTTTGGCCCTCAGCTCCTGACAACAGAGCGAAGGCTGTAGCAGGTGAAAGAGTTCATTAAAGCAGCAAGCTGGGGTCCACAACAAGCTGCCTCTTCACATGGAATAGCAGAGCTTAGCCTTCAGCTGTGACTTCTCCCATCCAACATGCAGAGATAATAAAACAGCACAGAGTCTCAAGGCAAACAGTGTTCACACAGAGACGCACACTTTAGTTGAGGCAGAAAGTTTAACAACAAGCGCAGCACAACCTTGCCTCACAGCACACTGCCCCCAAACTTACTTCTACCCAAACTCCCCCACAACTCTCTGTGCCGTTCAAATATTTCCTTTTATTTATGAATATTTACAAAGGTCAAAGCTTCAAAAGTTTGGAAATTGTTGAAAGAAATATGAAGAGTTAAGGTCAAGGTTAAGGGTGTAATGAAGGCAGAAAACAAAATCTTGGCACACATATCTTACACTCTGTGCATGCTGATGATTTTTGCCCTCCACCAGCCTTTCAAACAGGGCAGAACATGTGCTCTATCTCTCCTTCATATGGGCACAGAAAACAAATGTCTACCTGTGTAACAGGTGTACAGCAGAACCCAGCAACACTATCATACCCCAAATCTCAGTATTTAACCTAGAAACTGAATGAGCACAGATATATGGCAGTCTATTAAAAATGAACCTAAATTGATGTGCATCCTGATATAACCTAGAAACAGCCTCTTGGCTGCCATCTGCTCTGCATGGGGAAAACTTAGATCATTTATGCATTGTTTGCTATTTTTGCCAATAGAATGAATTGCCTCGGAAATCAACATCATTCTATAAACTGTAAAATGTACAATGGGCTCTCTTAAATTGGGTTTCATATTATGCAATGACGTTGTGAAAAGCCAGAAAAGATTTAATTTTCATTGATTTTCATTTATATTTTCTCTTCACCTATTAATCTAATACTGTTCTCTAAAGAAAGAAGTCTCAACCTACATTTAAACATTACTCTCAAACCTTTAATGAACTTTGCAATTAGTTCTCTTTGTTGAACGGCATGTACCGCCTCCAAAAGTTTAGATTTCACTGGTTATTTGTACGGTACTGCAATTTTTCTAAAATGCATCTTCAGTTTGGTCCGGTGAGAAAAGAAACAACAAATCCTTAAGAGGCTCTTCTCAAAGCGGGGGCTGACTTGCAGTTAAAAATACATAGCTTTTGGTTTTCTGTAATTCAGTTAGAAGCAAGGGTTTGCTTCCCGCTGTGACTGACATGCTAAAGAATTTGCATTCATATTGACTCTTAAGAGTCCATTTATTGAAACGTGTTAGCTTTTCTCTCAGATTGTGTCTCGTCACAAACAACATAGCCTGTTTAAACTAGTTATGGCAAAAGCCTTGGCTGTCTTGACTCACTCAAGCCTTCCTCCTGTCCTTGTTCTACTTGTCTGTCCCCACCAAATGGGTAATGGATTTTGAGGAAAATACCAGCCAAGAAAACCAGCCAAGCAATCAAAATGGTCTCCAACAGTACTTCCACTTTCTCCACTGATGACAGTAGAAGCAGTTGAGCTCAAGTATGAAAGATTGAGGTGGATACCACTTATTTTTACCTCTACTTGCTATTAACCAGGTAAGCTAAGAACTTTAAACCACCAAGTCAAAATAACTTTAATTACATTGTTTTAGATGTCAAGCTTAACAGCAAAATTCCTAGAAAATCACAGTGAACTTTCTCAACATCATCTTGATTATACTTGACAAGCAACTGCATACAATCCAGAAAAATACTTTCTATACACTTGTTTTCTTCCATAGTAACTTTTTTTTCTAAAAGTTGTTTCTAGGTAAACTGTAAAAATATGTTGAATAATGTCTATTCAATTTTGGATGGTAAAACAGATGGAAACCAAGCAGTAAAAGAACTAAATGTTTTTGTGATATACACAGGGGAACACCTTCAAGACCTTACTTTCAAAACTCACAACTAATAGATTGTTGTTTGAGGCACATCATGACGCCAGATTAATTGCCTGAACGATCAACAATCAGGCTTTTGCACGATCGCTTGGATTTCTGGCAGGTCAGAAATATTGGTCAGCTGTCTTGCAGTTTGAGCAGTTCCAAGGTCCAATTTCCCTCATGGCTGCCGTCAAAGATCTGTTATAAACTGTGGTGAGCTTGTTTTAAGATTACTTGAGTAATATCTTACATGTTACATGTGGCTAAAACTGTGGTCTTGACTGAGACTGTCCTGTGATATAAAACTGAACTTGGCTGCAGATCAGACAGACCAAACTGTCTGCATCTTTCATCTGCCATCTGCGGATCCACATCTTTCTCTTAGAAACTTTCCTTTTCCTCTCTTCTTCTTACTTTCTGTTCATAGTAGAACTGCACAAAGGAGCGCTGCCTTTATTTTTGTTAACATTCCAGGATCATCTTTGCTTGTGCCAAGACTTCCCTTCACAGGTATTATTACCTGCTTCTTGAAACTGTGTTCTTGTGTGATGATAGACTTGCAGGTTGCCATTAAAAGCATTAAAGGTAGCGGTGTGTTACATTACCACCAGAACAGTTGTAGGTCTTGCTCAACAGCCCTTCTCTTCATTAAAAGTTAGTTAATTGACGGTGAATTGGATATAGTTGTGAAGAAGTAATGAGCTGGGAGGGAAGGTCAGGCTCAGTGGATCAGCACTGATCTCACTTGTGCTAACTAATATAAAGGGAAAAAACTACCATGGTAATGTGTCTATCTACGGTGAAAATTCTCAAGATACTAAAACATGTTGAGCTTATAAGCACCCATTTTATCTCCTCCATCCTCTCATCCTCTGTCCATTTGACTGGTCATGTGCATACAGGTGACCGCCGGTGCCGCCACCCTGCAGTGAACATGTTAGCCCATTTATGTGAACACTTTATCATCCTCTCATCTGTCAGCGTCCGCTCTTCTACTCCTTTTGTTTCTCCACTTCTCTGCTCTGCCGTTTTCATCTTTTATTTTCCTTTTTACATGCTGGCCAGTCTCCACGCTTCTGTTCTGCATCTCTCCCCCTCTCTCCTATCTCTGCTTTATCTCCTCCATATCTCCAGCTGTCCCTCTCGTTCCTCTCTCCCTGCCCTCCCATCTGCTGATCATGCCCTGATAACTCTGCAGAGGGAGGCTCTTCCTCCTCACACCGTCCTTCTCTCCTGATGTTCCCCACTCTGTCCCCTATCTATCAGACTTTCTCCAGATGCACACCCACTACCTCCCTTCCCCTATTTCCTTTCCTTCAACCGTACCCCACTCCTTTCGTCCATCTTCCTCTTCCTCCCTCCATCTATTCACAAAACTACCCATTCATCATTCATCTATCCATCCATTCATTCAGCCAACTACTTTTCCCCTTTTCCTCCCAACGACTCCAGACCCTACAGCAGTGGGATCAAAATGTAGAGGAGATAGAGCATGAGCCAAGATAAGCTCTCCCCGCAGGTCACTGTCTATGTACCAGCTGATAGGAATCAATCTGCACCCCAGGATACTGCTCCTTCTGTTGTGTTTTCCCTCTCTGTTACAGGCCTCGTTGTTTTATTTTCCTTTTACTTTAATCCTCACCATTTTTTCTGAAGCAGTGCCCAAAATCATTACAGTGCAATACCTTGATCCTTTTTCCCTCCTCAGTGTCTTTACATTTTGAATTTAGATTTTTTTTTCCTGCTATATTTTATTTAGTGCACTGGGTGCTCTGTAAAGATGCTCTCCACATGCCAGACCTATCACTCATATTTCACATATAAATAGACAAAAAACAGCTTGAAAACCAGAATGGAGACCCAATGTCTTGACATCATCTCCAGGCTAACTGCTGTTTAACTAGCTTCTATAACTTAATGTAATCTCTCATTTAAGGGTGAAGCATGTTCCTGTGATGTATTATCCATATCCTTAGGTAACTGATCTATTGTCTTTCATTTTAGTATATTGAAGATTGACATTAAAGGGTCAGTACTGACATCAAATTTGTATTGCAGTAGGCTAACACTCATTATTAGCCACTGATGCAACCCATCTGGAGGATGTCAGGAGAGCAATGGAGATGCTGACTTGAATTTGGAGATTTGCCATCTACCATTTAATCCATAAAATTAAACCTGAAGTGCCTACATCAAGATAAGAGTGGGCACATTAGGTGGAAGGTAAGAGGTGAAGCCATGTTTTCAAATTCCCTGCACAGTACTTGCTTATAGATGAGCAAAGTTAAAAGCAATGACTAATTTGTTGACAATCAATTTGTTAGTATTCACAAAACTACAGCTCCCATTAAGTTTTACCAGCATGGCAGCACACACATACTGTAATACATCATTAATAAAAATTAAAATTTAAGCATTATTCATTTTTAACTGTAAACAGCATTGACATATTGTAATTATGAATAATAATAAGTATAATATTATAAATATAATAATTATAATAATTAATGATGTATTTAAAATATATGAAGTTGTTATGGTTAACGTGTTAGCAAACACACATTCAGCAGACACAGCTAGCAACATTATTTCTCATTTAGAGTCATGCTTCTGGCCAGCTAACAAGTCCAAACTCTCCTTTTAGCTCCTCTTTGGTCTCCACCAACTCAGACAGGTAGCGTACAGTCGGTTTATCTGAGCTTTTTCTCTGAAAGGAAATGAAGTTGCTGAGACTGGAGAGACTAGAGAAAAAGTACATTAAAGTGTAACTACACCCTAAAATTCAGCTAGAACCCTCTCTAGGGTGAGTGAGGGACCAACAAGTGTAGGAGGCGTGGCCTTGTGGCTACGTAGTGTGTGGGTCAGGTGACACAGCGGAGACTGACTGACACTGATTAGAGTCTTTTTTATATATAAATTTCATGACATAGACAGGTCCCAACCGGTTTACCCTATGTCAGCATTGGCCTCGCAGGTTCAGGGCTGATTTAAAGCAGTAGATGACGTGTTGATCCATTTTTATCCCATGAAATGCTGATTTTTATAATTTGGTAAGAAATGTTAATATTAACACCAGCATTGATGTGGTTCATCACAGCACAGTCATATCATTTATTTTACAGCTCAAAAGAAGCATGTTTAAGTGTGGAGTACCCTCCAGAAATGTTTTATATGCTTGGAATAATATTTCATGTCTGATTTGGTTTTTATTCAAAAAATGGGAAAATATCCTTCTAGTGTCAAACTCTGCACTTACATCATTCTGCACAGTAAAGCTCAAACATCCAAGTGAATTAACAATAGGCAAAACACATTTTTGACTGGAGGGGGACTTTAAGTCTTTGACATTTTTGTAGCTGTGTGTGATTTAATGTCCTCCTTCTCAAAATGTCAATCAAACTGAACTAAACTAAAACCGCACAAAGCACTGTTGACTGAGGTCATGTCATTTTTATTCATTTGCAATTGTGAAATGTGATAATGAATTGGGTTGTCTTACGTCTGGAACAGAACCATGCTGCAGCTGATCAACTGACCATCCATTAACACATTATGATCTTTTCTATGGAGATGCTGTTTGGGAACGCCAGTTAGCAGAGGATCCCCCACCTGAGAAAGGTCACAGCAGAGGTGGATGGGAGTGGACCGCACACACCTCCTGCCACAGAGAGATTTATCAAGCCAGGTTTGCTCCCCGAAACACATGGTTAATTTAGCAGCCATTACAGGTGACATCTTGATGAATAGAGAGGGCTGTTCACGCATACATAGGCAATAGGCATAAACACACACAAACACACACACAGAGAGAGAGAGAGAGAGAGACACGCTCATAGAAAGAATAATGGTCATTTTACTGCAGTCTGCAGGAGGACAGGAGATAAAAGTTAGTGTTGGGAGAATGATGTGTCAGGATGGTTTCATTAGCTCGGAGATAGAAGACTCCTGTCTGTGCCATCAGTGATCATTCTAGAGTAAGAAATGATTCTTCACTGCCGGAGATGGACATGTGCACTAACACAGTGACAAACTAACATGGTACTCACTGTTAATCCTAACTACTTATGCACCAGAATAATCCTACCTTTGTAATTAGGGCTCCTGCTACTCAGGAGTTAAAACATTTCAAATGCTAAAAGCTAAATGTGGAGAAAATAGTGAACGCAGCCAGGAGACAACAAGCCATTGCTCATCTATCCGCTCACCCATTTATCAATTATATTTTCATCCCTTAAAACTGATATGTATTGATTTGATGGAGCTGCCCTTCACTGCTTTGAGTAGGAGGTTCCACACACACCACAAATATTTGATCACTGTCAAACATGTGTTGGCTAGGTCTGTGACAAACATACACTAAGCCGCTCTACAAAGAGCTGTCTATTCAAACCAACAGATGATATAGAGTTGTTCTACCCACACATGCAGGAAGCAGTCTGCCTACGGTTGAACGGCAGCCCAGAAACAGCAGCGGATAGAGAATGTCCTTTATGAGGCAGCGATTCTGCTCATGCTTCTATCTCTCTGGCGGCTTGGCAGGGAGCAGAGCAGACGTACAGACAGACAATAGAGAAGTCTATGGAGATCAGCCTGCACTGCTACACGGCCACCACTTTTTTTCTCCAGTCCTGCATGCCTGCAGGGATACCGTAATTCCTTTAATATACATTTTGAAAACATGGACAAATTAATTTTGCTGTGCTTTGTTGAATATCAAAGCGCTCTCAAGGACTAGCTTCAGATGCACGTGTAAATGAAATGAGAGGCCTGGGAGTACATAGCATTGTAGCATAACTCCTAATAAAGAAATACCAGAAAGCCAATACTTTGTCTGTACCATCACAGCAGCAATCATATCAGATTCAAACTTGATTTGATTATAGTCTTTCACCACTATGGGTATTTTTCTTATACGGGCGTCATGGAGTGGAGCAGTGTCATTACCTTCGGCACTCATCAAGATGCACCCTGAAGGTCAGACCTGATGAATTGGAGAGACAGCTCTGTTATAGAGAGCGGCCATTATCCATGATACTGAGAGAGATTATTCACTCTCCTGAGATGAGGTGAGGTGAGGAGAGGAGAGGACACACTGAAAAGGAAGGAAATAAAGGCAGAGAAGTAGACAAAGATTAAAGGAAGAGAAATAAAAATAGAAGGGGGGGCAGGAATGTAGAGCCACATCCAGTGGGCTCATAGAACACCTCAGTGAAGAGTCACTGTGAAATGCTGATAGCTGATCGGTGACAAAACTCCCCTACCCACTTAAAGTTGACACCTCGGTGCAACTGTTTCTCTCCACAGCAGGCAGTCAAGGATGATATCAGTGTACCTGAGAGAAGCTAGAATACTCCCAGCCCAGTTAGAGCTGACACCAGGAAACAGTCTCCCTCCTCCGCACCCCTCTGTCTCAACTCAACATTTTTTCTCAGCGGAGATGTCCTCTGACAGAATTCTGCGCTGAAAGCACTCCACAAGGCTGTTAGCCCAAGATATCCCCTCAGGCTGGAATTTAAGGAGGGAAACGCCTGCTGGTTTGAGTGAATTAAAATGAAGTTGATCCGTAACCTCATCACCCAGCAATTTGCCTATAATCTTAAAACATGAGGACATCCTATTTTACCCCTAACTTATATTTGAAACTGGGGCAAAAAGCACAGAGCTGAGCCAGCCAGTCTATGGGATATCCCAGCCTAATAGGGGTCTTCTTGAACCCTGAGCCCATCTTCCAGTCTGTCTCTGCTTCTCTCTGCAGGCTGTGGTGATGAAGTGTTCTGCGCCTGCAGTAGTCCAGCGGTGTGCCATGCATGATAAAGAGCAAGAGATTGTGGGGGAAGCCTGGGGAAGGCTGTGCAACCCAGCTGCTTGTACAAAGCTGCAGTCCAGAAGCCATGCTGTAGGCCGGGAGGTGAATAAATGATTTGAATGGCAGTAAAACTCATGCAAATAGGCTTGGTCTGGTACATAAACACACATATCGTATGAATGAAATGACACGTATAAACAAAGGTGAGTGCCTGGATTTATCCACAGATACAAAAGTAATGCTAATGCATGCATGCACACACAAATGCACACACACAAACACCCATATAACTCTGCATTTTGTTTATCCATCCATGCATGTAGTCACCCTAACGATCATCTACAAGAGATGAATACTGACAAGAACAGGAAAATGAGAGAAAAACAGCCTGTTTTTCTTCTTCTATGACACATCACGTACATTCACCTTAACCTCTAATGTATTACATTCATATCTGAGACATGAATAGATATAGACATACATACATGTAGAGATACAGACATAGAAAAGATGAATTTGGAATTGAAATGAACACAAAACAGAGCAACAATACATCTTGAATCACATTTGGACAGATTCTCAAAGTAAAGTATATGTATATACATCTGTATAGACTCCACAAAGTTCACTTAATGCCACAAAACAAGAAAAGAAAACTGTGTGTCTACGTGCGTCTACTTCAGTCTTAAAGCTCGGAGGATTAAATTAGAGGAGGAGTGGGTCCTCTGTTGTGAACTGGGGAAGGGTGGACCACTTCAAGGGTCACACCTCTAGACTCCATCAGCACTCCAGGCCTCACTGAGGAGAAGATCTCAAGGGTCCTGCGGGTGGGGAGTGTGGGGGGGGGCAGGATGACCTGAGGTTGGCCTGGGGAGCCCACACTGAGACGGGTAGACATCACTGTACAGGTCAACTGCACTTCTCCAGGGTGTAATTAAAAAGTTCGAGGTGTGATTTCTGCTGTTGCTGCAAAATACAGCACAGTATGTTGCCTGAGGCCTGAAGCTGTTCAGTTTCTCTCCATGAACACTTATATTTTGGCCATTTGAATGATTTTGATATTAACATAAAATTGTCTTTTATTCTTTATGTGAAGTTGAGTTGACTTTATTTTGTCTGCTTAAAATTGAGATAGGTCACACAGACACAGCATATATTTAAATCTTCTCCACATGGTCCATCTTAATCGATTTTTTCTTCCTGGGACTACCATTAGTTTAAGGCAGTGACCTAAACTTTATGGCACACAAAATGAAGCAGTGTCTTCTTGTGAGCCATCACCACCATCTATGGATTATGACCAGGTCGGCCAGAGAATTCTTTTATATGTTTTTCCTGCTATTTTTGAATAATTTGAGGCCTGAGGAGGTAGAATGATCAAGTAAGTACATGAAAAAAGCAAACATTGCAAGGACCATGTGGGAAAAATAAATACAACTTTGTGTAGCATACTTTCTCTGCTTTCCTATTCTGCTACTCATCCCACCACATCACACCTGTGCAACACATGTAATGGACCTCAAAAATCTATGACATGCACTCTAGTATCCTGGTTTTGAGTCTTAATCTGGTTTTGATTATTTTCAGGACGTGACGTTTACATGGAACATGAGAAACCTGGCAATTAATATCCCTGTATGCATGATTCTAACGGTATCCACGTTTTGGAGGGACAGTGGCAGCCTCATCCAGTTGCTCCCTCAGCATCAGTGGTGGGAAGTAAGTAAGTAAGTACATTTACACAAGTACTGCACTTAAGTACAGTTTTGCGATACTTGAACATGTTCATTTTCTGCTACTTTCTCTTCTACTCCACTACAGTTATGTGACAGCTGTAATTACTAGTTACTACGCAGATACAGAATTTTCATACAAAAACTGATGACCAGCTTATAAAATGTGATGCATTGGTACATTTTAAACTACCCAAAATAAGTGTATAAAGTAGTTAAAATTAGCTCCACCAGCTACAACATTTAAAGGGGACCTCCACCGAACTGACATATAAAGGTCAGTTTACTAGTGATGGGGAGTACTAATCAGTCTCTAAAAACTGTTAGTCTTCTGTGGCTCTGGAGGAGCCTTGTCAAGCCTGACAAAATAACCCTGATGATGTTGGGCCTGCAGACTACACATTTCTAATGAAAAGACGCTGGTTGCATTATGGGGAATGTAGGATCCAGAGCCATCCATACTAGGGACTATCACAGCCACTCCTGCTTTAGTTTTGACTATTCTTTTGCTAATCTGTCTCGTCCAAGTCTCCCAACCTTTTGGAAGTGCAATACTAAATCACTGGCGTGCCCCATTAAAATTCTGTTTACTTACGGTGCATCAGTAATAATAATACAGTAATACAGTAAAACACTCTAAAAGGATCCATTTGCATATTGAATACTTTTACCTTTGCAGCTTTAATTACATTTTACTGCTAATACTACTGTACTTCTACTCAAGTACAATAAAGAATAAGGTACTTTTACTAAAGTAAAAGATCTTAATACTTATTCCACCACTGCTCAGCAGTCGAGATTGAGCCCACTTTGGTTTGTGGCTCCCTGGCCTCTACTGGGTGTCAGACTTTAACTTTCATTAAACTTCGAAATAACTGAAGTTGAGGAAGCCACTGCGCTTGTTCAAAAACCTGGATAAGATAACACTCGGATCTGGTCTTAAAATTGACTCAAATAGGATGATCTTGACAGTGGTGACATGAGCCCCTTCACTACTTCTAGAGCATAAGGCCAATTTAAAGTGCAGAGATTCTGCGTCAGCTGGCTGACGCTGGGAGACACAACCCAAATCAGATTCCGTTTTATATCAAAAAGCACTTAAATCCTTTGCTGCATGCCCTCTCTCGACCATCTAAACATCAACAAATACTGGCCAGTGAAAAAACCTTTAATTAGTTAATCATGTTTTAACAGTGAGAACTCCAGTAATTGAGAGCAGACAGGATCTCATATTGCATTTATTTTGCTATCACGTTATTTAGGCAGATTTAATCCTTAAGAGAACATCTGCTATAGTAGAGACGAGCTTTCGGCAGCTGTTGATAAACTACGAGCTGTCAGTCATGTCTTATATGCCCCCCCCCCATTTCCCAGAGGGACAGAGAGAGAGGGAGGAAGACAGAGAGTTAATCAAAGGAGTAGACTCGCAATTAAGTGACACTGAAAGTTACAGGATTGTATCTTGAATCCATTCGGCTTACTTCATGCCTGAGATGAGGGCTCTGAATAGACTCTGTTGACTCTCAGGTTCAGTGATTAAGCTGGTCATGCCATATAAGAATACAATAGAGCAGTGTTTTTACACTGCATTTTCGTGTTTATGTGAATCTGCACGAAAGCGTTGAGCAGTACAATCACTGTTTTGTTTTGAAAATTCATCCTCTCTCATGCATATTGAGATTAAATTCAAACGTTTTGTGATGTTCATCAGCTTCCTCTATGAATAATTCCAAGAAGCTACATTCCGGTTAAGGCAGTTCGTTTTGATGGGAATGAAGGTTATCCAGATGGATCCAGAGCGTGGCCTCAGTGTATGATTACATGTTTAGCTCCAATATTGATGTAATCCTCAAAGGCATTACCCTGTAGCAGCCTACCTGTGGATATGCATCATGGGGCTTTAAATCTGCACCCGATCTCCCACTATCTTGCCCCAGCAGCTTTTTCTATCAAACGGCGGTGATTCGGCACACTTCTCCTGCTGGGGTGTTACTCTATTCTCCAGCTGCAGTTGGACAGCTGACCCTCTAGCCAAGGTGCCTCTTCTAACGGCTCTGAATGTTTTATTCATGGCACCTGTAGAACACAGTAAACTGCTAGACCACAACAAAAACAAAACGGCTCAGTCACCTCAGGAGAACCACTTTCCCTGTTGAAATAAGACACCTTACATCTATGTTGCGGCGGTGCTGTGATCCTCATACCATGCAACAACCATACTGTGACAGCTAAATCCATTTCACTGGATGGTCGTAAATCAAATATTCTTACGCTTTTTTGATCCACTCTATTTGACTAAGAATATATTCTTATGCCTTGGATGTTGCAAAGAGTGGATTATTTACATCTCTCCAAATAGCCCTGCTGTTCTGCAGTTTGCTACTAAGGAAATTGATTAGAGCAGTTTGAGTTAAGTTTCTTGCTTAAAGAAATAGTTTGACATTTAAGAATATATGTTTATTCGCTTTCTTGCCGAGAATTAGATTTTTAAAAATTGAGTCTGTATCTCTTTTTTTTATATTGTATTGTTCTTATTGTGTAAACCGTAGCAACCATAGAAATGCAATTTCGGTCCTCTGTATACTGAATGATGATAAATTCTTTGTACCGGGAAATATAGAGAGCTAAAGTCACGATGTCACGTTCGGGCTAACCTCTGCTCCACTAGCTTCTGTAACTCAATGTAATCTCTCATTCAGCATTTCTTGCATCGGTCTGTCTGAAAAAATGAATGAAGGTTGTTTCTGGGGTCCATATTAGGACAAATCGGCATCCACTACAGCACCTGCTATTAAAAATTGAAACCTCAGTGAAGTTTTACTTTTTTGTGATTACTTTGTGAACACAGAAAAAAATACAAATCCGGAGACAATTTACAAGCCCGGTATCAGTATCTCTGTCCTGCTGTTATTACAGACATGTCTGAGCTAGCTGCAGCCCCTCGACTTGCCTCTTTTTTTGAGCTGTGATGTGTAGCCCATGAAGGTCTAGGAGTTTATGGGAAATGATAAGGCTGCTAAAAGAAAGAAATAGTAAAACCAATGACATTAGATTGTTCAAAAAAACGACCATCCTTATCTAAACACATGAAGTGAGCCACACAACATACTGTTGAGGAAGGCTCTGTTCCAAGGCTGTATTTTTAGTTATAAGCATTTTAAATGAGGTTTTCTTACTTCTCGAACACAACCTGGAAATTACAGTTTCACTTAAGCTCTCTATAAGGCTACATCCAACAGTCAGCTAGTTTAGCTTAGTATAAAGACCAGAAACAGGGGAGACAGGCCGAGAAATAGTCTGGCACACCACAACTTCTTGTTTTTACAGTTTTTATACGGATTAAACAAACGAGATATAACATGTTAGTTGGTGAATGGATTTTGTTACCTTCACACAGAGCCAGGCTAGCTGTTTTCCCCTGTTTTCACATGTTACCAATCACTATGTTACTCTACAGTTAGCTACTAAGCAACTCTATTGGAGCAGTTCTGGGTTAAGTTTCTTGCTTTAAAGAGCAGGTCAACCTTTTGGGAAATATTATTATATTAGATAAATATTTGCTTTCTTGCTGAGAGTTAGATGAGAAGATTGATACCACTCTCATAGCTATAAATATAAGGCCTCGTCCAGCAGCAGGTTAGCTTTAATTAGCATAAAGACTGTAAATAGTCATTTTTCTGAGCCAAGAAATAGACAGAGAGAATATATTACCCCCTGTAAAGTCATAACCTTGTTGTTGTTTTTACTCTTTGGTTTTAGTAGGAATTACACAGCAGCCAGGCTAGCTGTTTCATCCGTTTCCAGCCTTTATGCTAAGCTAAGCTAATGGGCTGCTGAATATAGCCTTACATTTACTGGACATACAGTAGGCTACTGTATACAGGTATGAGAGTGGTATTGATCTTAGCAAGTAAGCGAAAAAAAGTACTTCTACTTCTACTAATAACTATTGCTTTGAAATCAGTGCAGCTGTAGTTGTTGCAAAGGAGACAGCATGCCTTTTTAACTTCTCCACCCCTGATCTTTCAAGGCAATCAGTGGATTTGAGCCAGTGGCACTTTTGATCACAAAATTTCTCCTCTCTCATGAAAAATGCAACACCCATACGACTGGATCCTAGGTGATCAGACAGAGTGCATAATACACCTTGTGTGTGACAGCCACGTATTGTGGAATGATTGAAATTGATACAACGTCAATGTTCAGTAATCACAGAGCTCCCTGTCTCTTCTCCTTGATCATTCAGAGTGAATCAGAGTCAGTCTTTGATCAGCCTCTGGCGCTGTACCCAGGGACCGACAAAAAGAGACAGGCAATACAGAGGAGAGGACAGACACAGCCATGTATTTACCCCTGCATTTCAATTTCACTAATGATTATTCACGTCCAGTCACTGTATAACAGCTTGGAGGAAGCCAAGTGCTGAGCCTTTATTATAGAAGATCTGAGTGAACATTATTGCTTTTGCTGCATGAAACAAAGGCTTCAAGCAATTATAATGATTATCATTATCTGCTGAGAGACATGCTCAACGCAAATTGGCTCTATGTCAGTAATTAAGCGATGCACCCCTTTTATTGGAGGGGGGTGAGTGGTGGTGCTTTTAAAATAAAAAGCCGGTAACGCTGTGCAGAATTTTAATGTCCAACCTGTGGGGGACAATTTGACCCCTTCTCTCAAAAGATTCTACATTCAAAGGTTGTCACCTTTCACAGTGACTAATTACAGAAAAAGCAAACGGGAATTTTGCAGCCTAATTTGAATCTTTATACTCTAAAAAGCCAACCAACACAAGAAATGTACTGTTCAAGTCAGGTCTGAGTGTAATTGCACTTAGTTCTTCTTTTACAATTTCCTAATTCTTTCACTGGAAATGGCCCAAGATTGTGTGTGGCAGTGTGTAACAGTCTAATTTCCTCTCCATGCCGGGCCAAGAGAAAGTAGCTGCATTACAGCAATGTGTCTAGTGCGCGACTAAAACCTTTGGTGAGGCAGCTTTTAGCTTTTATGCTCCGAGCCACTGGAACAGTCTGCCTGAGGATCTGAAGGCAACTGGAAGTGTGGGAATTTTTAAACGTAAACTTAAAACCTACCTCTTCAGAGTGAAGAGTTTCTGTTGGTTTTTTGGTTTCTGTTGTTTTTATGGCCTACACTAATTCTGTCTTATTATTGTATCATTTGTGAAGCACTTTGAACTGCACTTACCTGTATGAAAGGTGCTATACAAATAAAGTTTGATTGATTGATTGATATCTAAACTATCCCCATAGTAGCAGCCTTCAAGTTACAGTAGCACCCCCAGCCAGTCCAGGTGTGTGTTTATGTATACATTAAATTGCACATTAATTTTGATTTTTATCACCTTCCACTGCTCTCACTGGGGTGTTGCTGTGACAGAATGAGGTTAGGCGCAGCATGACCAAAAGGATGGCTACAGTAAAAAGCAATGCTAGCCGAGCCAAACACCAGATGCTGTCATAGAAGAGTATTATTTGTTTACATCTGACATCCTGTCCTCTCAAACAAAAACAATCCTCTCCAAACTTTGCCTCACTTCACACGTAATGAAAACTTTTGAGAGGATTGTTTCATAGCATTTCAGAGTTTTGGCAGGCAAATATGTGGGCCCACAGCAATTTGCTTACCAGGCCAAAATTAATGTTGAGGATACCATTCTTTTTATGCTTCAAAAGTGTATGCATACTTGCAGATAGCTCCGTCAGGGTGTTGTTTTCATTTTTCTAGTGCTTTTAACACCATCCAGCACAGGCTTCTCTCAAAGACATGCTGTTTCTGTCTCCCATAATAAATTAGGTTTAGGATTATCAGCAGGTATTGCACATATACCAATATGGTATATGTGCAATAACTGTAAACATTCTCCCCAAGGCGAGGTACTCTATCTATCTATCTATCGATCTATCGATCGATCTATCGTTCGTTCGTTTGTGGTGGGCAAGTTAGAAATGAAAAATGTTAAAATGTAATCAATTGCTCATTACATATTATTGTATTACACATCTTCTGCATTTAACATGTAGAAATAGAAAATAAGACATTGTGGTTTACCAAGCAGTCAGCCAGCTGTTTGGAGGTATTTACTGACCATCAACAACTAGTTTAACGTAAGCCCACTGACTGTACACAACACACAAGCAGCAAGATTCACACACAGGTTAGGCGAGGTTAAACAAAACCAGGTCATACCAGTGGCTAACGTTAGCATGACAACAACTTTGGAGTTGTAGGGACGGCATTGCTCTTCTTTTGGTAGTATCTCGCCGCGTCGCCTGGCTCCCTTTGCAAAGCTAATGCTATCTGTCTATCTTTCCATCTATCCGTCCATTTCTATCAATTAAATTAAATATATCTATCTGTATCTAACTGTTTTTATTTATTTAAAAAATCCTTTATAAAGAAAAAGCTTTATATGTTACAGAAAAATGATGAAAAATAAAGCTCTTCTGATTATTCAGACTAAATGGAGGTCACAAGTGGAATTGGGCTCCTCCACCTGCAGGTGAGTCTTCTTCAAGCGTTTCAAGGGGAAGCAGGAGCAGAGCTGTAGACAATGCAAAAGGGCACAAAAAGAAATACACAGCAAACATCTCAGAGCGGAGAGAGAGGGTGGAAAAGGTGAAAAGAGAACCAGAGAGGATCGTAAGATTGATGTGAGGTTGGAGGAGAGGAAGGCAGAGAGGAGGAGTGGGTGGGTTGGTTGGGCTGTTACTTGGGTGCAGGCAGCTGGGGAGGCAGAGAAAGTGTGAATCCATGGGATATTAGATGTCCTGACCTGGCCATTGGAGGGCGTGAGGATGGATTGGCCACCACGGACCAACTGAGAAAGCAAGAACAAGGGAGAGGGAGAGATGGGGTGATGGAGGTGTGGAGAAAAAGAAGGGAGTAAGGAGAATATCAATGGCCAGACAGAGACACGTATGGATTTCTCTTCCGTCTCTTCAGAGCCTAACTTTACAGCAGCGCAGGAGTGGATCGAATTGGGCAGGAGAGAAAAAGTGCCTGCTGATCCTCCCCAGAGAAATCAACACATATGCATGAAAAGCTTCTTTGACTGTTAACTTTGTTTTCCTGCTCATTGTTCAATAGGATGCTCTTGTTTTTTCATGTCCTGTTTACAAGACGACAAAGTAAAAGCAACATAAGGTGGTAACAGAAAATAATGAATAGCACATAAATGATAAAACGCAAGTCCATGCCTCAGAGTGAACTAATAATAAAAAAAGGAAATTTATGAATAAGTCTGGTTACTACAAAGTGCTGCCTTGTGACTATTTGCATAATTCCAATTATTGCACAATGACACAGTTCCTCCCTGATGTGATTTGTGCTGACTGCTAATACCATCAGCATAAACAAAGGAATATCGCATTGATTCTCAAGCTGAGCCTGTCATTGTATGCATCAGAATCCATATAAAGTAAAAAACAGGAGAGTGGCAAGACAGCCAGAGGTTTGCTCTTCAAAACTTATAGAATATACTAGAATAGACTAGAATAGAATAGTTACGTTATTACATTATTGCTGTTTTGGATCATGTCATGATTATGATAATGATGACCTTGGCCATGTAATGGTGAGATTGTTTTATCAACTGCTGTTTCAAAGGTCAAGGTCAGACTTAGAACCTCATCTTTTAAGCCAATATTGACTAGAAGTCCGTGAAGTGCTCAGAAAAAAAAGAAAAAAATAAGCATGTTGCATGATAACTGGGAAAACTCCATCTGCTGATGAAGATCATGTGATGTTATCTAAAGCTCCAGAATAGCTACTAAATAGACCTTGTAGTGAGATAGTTTTAGTTGATTAGCTTATGATGATTAAGTTAGAATTGAACTGAATACAAAACAATCTCACTACAGGGTCCATGTAGTAGCTGTTTTGGAGCTTTCGAATATATCATGATAATGATGAAGATCATGTGATATGACTGAAAGCTCCAGAACAGCTACTAAATGAACTTTGTAGGTATATTGTTTTCTCATACTGTGACTCATGAATTAACTTTGACATTTAAAACAGAAGAAAAAAGAATAGAATAGAAAAAATAGAATACTATAGAACTGAACAGAAAAATGGAACAGAATAGAATAGAACAACATAGACCATAAGAGAATAGAATGGACGAAAGAATAGAATAGAATTCAATAGAATCTCACGCCTGTGAAGAACATAATGAGTAAATCAATAAGACTGGTTGTAAAACTCAGGCTAAGTCATGCCTGCTCAGTTGGGGGTAAGCTGTGTCTTACCGTCAGCCCTCCAGCATCAACTGTAATATAACTGCAATGTGTTACATGTGCATGAGTTAGTGTGAGTTTCTCAGCTTGTGTCACTGTGTGCATCCAAATACGTGCGTGTATTTCCAGGTAGGGATATGGAAGGCACTGAGATGAGAGGAACGGGCATGTGCGAACGCTCCGCCTGCCACATCCCTGCTTAAATACATGCTGTCTCCTGTGACAGGGACAGAAGTAGAGCGAAGGGTTCAAATGAAGCCACGGTGCTGTAGTGTGCGGTAGTGTTGCATGCATAAGGCAACTGTGGATCTCGGGTGTAAAAACACTGCTGAATTGTGATTCTAGTCTTTTCTAGATTTCTATATTCTAGTTCGACATTCTGGAAAATACACTTACTCGCTTATTTTTATAGTAAATATGAAGCTACAGCCAGCAGCCAGCTTGAATAAGTTAGCAAAAAGATTGGAATGCTACAACTGAGATACAACTTGTTAATTAAAGAGCTTTAGAGGGGCTGGTGGGTGGATTTTGTTATCTGACAGAGCCGAGTACCTGTTTCTACCTGTCTTTATGCTAAGATAAGCTAGCCGGCTATAACTTCAAATTTAGCAGACAAATATGATAGTGGTATCTTCTCATCTAACTCTTGGCGAGAAAGCAAATAAGCACATTTCCCAAGATCTCAGACTGTTGCTTTAAATATATATTTGAAATGCATGATTTTTTTTTGTATTTGATGATGCTGGGGGGAAAGAATCCCTACCCTCCCTCAAACCTTTGTTTGTGTGCAATTGATTAGCAGCCTGGGTTACACCATTTTTACAGAGTATTACCCAGTACACCAATCCAGACACACATTGTATCTGTGTGCCGTAACATTTATCATCGAGCTTAAATCACTCCTAAGCAGCATACTTCGAGCTGCAAATCGAACACAATCATTTGCTCACACTCTTATCAACAAAAGGTCACTGAGGGGGTGGGTATAGTGGAAGCATGCTATTTGACCCTTATACTGCAAAACTAATATATTAATTTTAGCTCTTGGACATTGGACATGTAACTTATTACTCATGCCATCTGCATGCTCTACACAGCCAAAGCAATAATTTACTGTGCTAAGGTCTTAATTGCCAGCAAACAAGAGCACCAAGCACATTAAAATGCA
Organism: Maccullochella peelii; assembly: GCA_002120245.1. Classification (NCBI taxonomy): domain Eukaryota; kingdom Metazoa; phylum Chordata; class Actinopteri; order Centrarchiformes; family Percichthyidae; genus Maccullochella; species Maccullochella peelii. The sequence goes on from LKNJ01000273.1 coordinate 193,596, forward strand.
TGGCACAGAAATACTTAAGGTGTTTAAGAGACCCACTGCCACTCAATGTTGCTACAAAGAGACAGCATAAATTATAAAAAACTGAAGACATGCTACTAAGCACAACAATACTACCTAAAGTAACATAATCAGCAAAGGGAGCAATGTACTGTAGCTACATGTATGATTGCTTGTGCATTTAATATCTTTTGCTGTTTGATCATTTAGTTTGTTTGATACTTCGTTCATATGAAATCTAGTTTAGTGAAACATTGTTCCAACTCCCCATAGGGAAAGATATATTTTTGACATAAAAAATCTTGTATTTTGTTTTGATCCAGGTTATGGTTGCACTATTTTGTAGTCAGGATCATGTTTGGATATTTTTATATCTTGTCAAAATAGGTCCTGACATACAGTCCTTTCTCCCATCCCTGCTCATAACCAACCCATAAAAAATGCATCCCAAACCATGATTTCTGCTTTTGACCCATTTTACATCAGGCATGAAACGTGAGCTAGATACGTAAGCTACATACTTGCCATTTGTTATTCTTGTTATCTGTTCACATCAAAGAAGTGTCCAGTAAGAATACTTTAAGGATGTTAATATTTCACAGTCTCACAACTCCTATAATGGCCATTGTACAAGAGGAGAGGAGAGCAGACCTGGGGTTGGTTATATATTCAGGACAGAGCCTCACTCTAAACCACATACACTCCAGCTCTGTCCCCCATGTGTGCCCTGCCCTTAAGAAGACAAACAATGGATATCCTTCACTCTCCTCCATATCACCTCTTTCAACAAATTACCCTTCATCTGTTGGTCATATTCCCTCTTTTTCGTCATCTCTTCTGTATATTTTCGTGTAAAGCAAGGAGACCCATCAATACAAAAAAAAGGACGTATGCCCACATGACAAAGATTTTATGCAAAAAAACCTTGGATCACTTTCTGTTTGTGTAAGAGGGATTTTTAGTTAAGCCCAATTTAACAGTCAGGGAGTTTAAGCAAAGGTGCTCTACACTTTCTATTCTGCAGCATAAACACTCAATATATGCTAAGCCTCATTCTCTTGGTGTGCATAATGCTGCCTGGATCTCACCGAGCTCCCGTGCACCCGCACACATGGCCCCATCCTCCTTACTCCCTCTGCCAATAGCTGCCAAGGAAAATCAATATGTCAGTACACATCGCAAATGTTGGGTCTTGACTTTGCAAGGTAATGTCTGCTTGTCTCTGCAATTTTGCACTGTGCGCACAAGAAAAAAAAAACTTCCTTTCTCCCATGGACATTGGGTGATGAAAAACATAAACATCCCAGGTATTCAATGTTGTTTTCTGGCCTTGAATATGACAGGGACATCTCTACACTGTCTCTGTTCATCCTCCACATACTCAACAGAGACGGCTCTGCACAAAACTTCAGTTCGTCTTTGCTGTTGTTAAAGCCTGACACCCACTGAGCTTGTGATTGGGAATAGAGGGAAGCACAAGTAGCATCTAGCCATCTATCCATTAGCAGATTTCTCACTCTTTCACAACTTGTAAAAAGAGGGCTGATTTAAATGGGAGCCACAACCCTGAGACCACAGTCTCGTATCCAGGTTTCATCCCAAGGCCCCACAGTATTTAAGCATGGTGCTGAGAGCAGTGGGAGAGAAATGCTGAGGAGGAGAAGCGGGGCTCAGAACAAAGTGCCCAGAGACCCCTGTCTCTCCGAGAGATCGGTTCAAGTCTGAAAACTCTATCTACACTTAATCCTGTCTCATAGGGACACACACCCACGCGTGCACATACAAATGTAAGCATGCAAACACATGTGCAGCTGAATTATGCATATGCGCACAACGAGCACATATTGCACATTATCACAGCAGCTGCAGGAGCATCACATCCTCTATGGTAGGACTTGTACTGATGAGTTTAGAGGACTAACTAAATGAGGAATAATGATATTTTTCACACAAAACCATTTTCTTATTATGCACTACTTCCAACAAGCATATCACAGCTGAGTTGGCTAAGGGGCTGATCGCTTGCCAAAAGCACATGTTGAAAGGAGTCTTTTGCTAAACATATGAACCCTCTCCCAGTAGAGTTCTTGCACAGTACAAAGTGTGTGACAGATGAGTAAGGCTGGAACATTCTGAAACATCTTCAAGAGTTAGGCTGCCCTACCTTAACATCTGAATATGCATGAGATTTCAAATTAGCAAGCAATATTTTTTATTTTTTGCATTTCAAATACACTCATGCTGCCTCCTCAGTTGTCACATGTGCACATATCTGACAATAAACAGCTCACAAAAACTTTCAAGCACTCTCAGTTTTCATATTTTATTTAGAAATAATTTTCTATCATCAAACAGAAGGAGCACGAAGGCTAGTTTGATCTGGGTTTTTTGAGAGAAGTTTCATGAATAAGGGCACTAGGGAGAGACCAAACAACCCTGTCAGACGCCAGCAGTGTCTGAAACCCATCAAGGTTGCTTTCTCTCCAGGGATTGTTAGTCACAGCCACTCTCACTGTCTTGTTCTGTTTTGATCCAGGCTTAGCCCTCAACAGCTTTTTGGATGATCAGTGATTTTGCTGCAAAAGGTGACTCCTGAATAATAATATGTTTTCAAGTGAGGTAATTAATTCTTTGGCGCCATGTCAATACCTACTCTTGGAATAAACACAACATTGACATGTCTCCAATTTTAGGTGAAATGATCGTAAAGGAAACTGCTGTTGCTGTTAAAAATGATCCTACTGACACTGGCATGACCACTACTGACCACAGACATGTCATATATATATA
>LKNJ01000273.1:196499-254886 GCA_002120245.1 Maccullochella peelii
TATATATATATGTATATATATCATCCTTTACAGCAGCTGCATTCATCAATTTTGGTCACTGGGAGGCTTATAAATGCCAAAACAAGGTGAATGACATATAATTTATGTTAGCAAGTAGTTAAGTGCCTACTTACAAATCCAGCAGACATTGCAGTTGTGTTTCTGGCAACTGTAAATCTTTCACTCATCTTCCTCCATCCTTTTAGCTCTAGTTTGGTCTCCACCAATTTCTAAGAGAAATATCTTGGTCTTTAGCTAGCTAGGTGTTTAACATTAACAGTTTAACCAGATAGTTGCTAACTCTGTATGTCTGCTGTCTGGGCAGGTAGTGTACAGTAGTTTTATGCTGCTGATTTAGTTGTGAATATTTAATGATACTGAGAAAAAGCTTTCAGGGGTTTAAACATACTGTACATATATATCTATCCTGGATGATGGTTAACTTTCCTCATCCCAAAGAAAAAACAGGTTGACCTGTATGTTTGACACTACTGAGCACAGCAATATATACTGCACAACTGAAACATCCAGGATGCTACCTTTTCTAACTGCACATTATGTGTCAATTGTTTGATTTCTGCAACATTGCATTATATTGTGTGACTGTGTGTACATTCTTCAGATGAGCATAACACCCACAATAATGACAAAGACATACTGTATCTCTAAAATATTGAATTGTGAATGTCAAAATGCCTTGTATTGTGGTAAGAGACTCCACAATGAAGGAAACCTTGGAAACACGATTCTGTTCCTAGTAGTGCAGCTATGGCCATGCAGGCGCTAGACAACATCACAAGATAATTTTTCGAGCAGATTTATCCTGGTATTGCATGATATCTTATAATGTAAATAAGCCTTATCTCACATACAGGCACACCCAGGAAGGTGTGTTCCTAGGCAGGAAGAGTATTTTTCTTTTAATTTCGAGTTTGTCTAATTTACATAATTAATTCACATTATACAGAAATGGCTTTGCAACTGTAACTTCGTGATGCACAGCCCAGTAGACTAGAAGCCCTGCTCCAGCACCACTAGAATCTCCCAGTGTGAAAACAAAAGTAAAATTTTACAGTTTCCTCCAGGCTCATATTTCTAAAGAGTAATTTGACACTATTTAATCAAAGATGTGTAAAATTGGTCTTTTCACTGCTGGATTCAACTCATTGCTCTCAGGTAAGGACAAACTAATTAATCTATAATCCATGGCAGGGTGTAATTTATTGAGATGAAGTCACACACATCACCATTCCCCTCCTCTCTGCCAATATCCACCATCCAGAATAAAGTGTCAACTAGAGCGAAACACTACAGAAAGAAAAGAAACCAGCAAGACACTGCCTTTTGCTTCCTATGCTTTTCACTTAGTTACTTGGAAATTAAGTATATTTGGGATATAATTCACCTGTTCCAATGTTACTCTGCTTTTATACACTTTTATAATTGTGCTGCTTTATTATTTTTTTAATCAGTGGCTTGGTGGTTACCGATATTAGCAAGAACTCCCTGGTTTGATTCAAGCAGTGAATCAGTTTTATTGTAAATTCCAAAAAATTGGCAAATTGGCAAAGGTTAGCATGCTGTCACACTAAACTAAGATGGTGAACATGGTAAACATTTTCCCTGTTAAACATCAGCATGTTAGCATTTTCAGTGTTACCATGTTAGTATGCTGATGTTAGTATTCATTCAAAGCACCGCAGTGTGCCTAAGTACAGCCTCACAAGACTCTTAGTCTTGTGTTTTCTTTTATAATTTGTCATTTTCTTAACCTGTGAAATGTCAAAAACAATTGGAGAGCATCCAGAGCCCAAAGTGATGTCTTTAAAGTATGTACTTTGACCAAAAATTGAAATCCCATTTACGAATACAGCTGAAACAATTAGTTGATTTATTGATAAGTCAATAGACGGAAAGTTAAGAATTCTGATAATCTATTAAACATTAAAGTCATTTATCACACAAAAATGTCAAACATTCTCTGGTTTCAGTTCTGGTGAGGATTTGTTGCTTTTCTCTCTTTTATATTATAAATTGAATATCTTCTGGGTTTAGACAAAACATTTGAAGACGTCACCGTGGACTCTTTAGGAACTTGTGATGGACATGTTTCAAAATTTCCTGACATTTAAGACTGAATAGTTGATCGAAAAAATTATTTATTTGATGAAAATAATTGTTAGTTGCTGCCCCTATTTAAAATTATATGAAATACAGACAAGAAAACACATCGGTGGTATTTTTATCTAGTGAATTATTTAAATGCTGACCAATTATCAAAATAACAGATTTTCTGTGAATCAATTAATCAACTAATTAATTGACTAATTGTTTCCACAATTAACTGAATTATTGAGCCCATGACAGCTAATCACTTATTATAATGCATGGTTCTCCTCCTGGTGCTAGATACTTGATTCTGCCCAATTTGCATCTATCCAATTAAGATAGGTTGATATATTTGAATCCAAACCAGGAAAATATTGTGGTGATTCAAGTGTTTTTTTATGTAATGCTTGGTGACTCATACAAAAACATCAAACTGAAGACATTAAGGCAGCAACAATAAATAGTGCAGATGGGAAATACATTAGATTTTGCTCATGTATATCCAATGGAAACATAAAAGGAACAATTGAATGCCCTTCATAGCAATAGACAGTTTACAATGGCCCTGGGGGAAGATGACACACCAGGGGAGAGGAGACACAAGTGTTTTGATTAGTAATACTAATTATCTTCAGACCGTTAGCAAAGAAGAGAGAGCATTAAGTTAAATGGCCTGCTCCAAATTCTCTTTCTTTCAGCAACACAAATAGCTAGACTACGAACCAGATCTTCATCTCTTTCTTATTCTCTTTCCCTCCGACTCCCCCCTTATTTCTCTCTCTTTGAGGAGAGCAAAATAAGTCGAGATCTTGTTCATTACAATGAAATCAGACAACATTAAATTGTTCTCCTATTAAATCAGCCTTTTGTCAGACGAGACATCTTCAATACACAGCAACAATATGACAACTCAGTTCACGCACACACCCAGGTCTCTGCAGACCAATGAATGGATTCCAGCTCTGCTGCCACACTTAGATGATAATTATAGTATATGTTGTCACAGTGGATGCATCCTGACAAAACACAAACACGCCATATGCAGATTGGCCAGTTTAACAGGCTGAGGATAAATCAACATTTAGTGTGCACCGACGCTGGGGAAATATTTATCCTGGAGGACAAACGATGTGTGTGACAAAGCAGCCATATTGGGAGAAGTAAATAAGGCAGATTAACCGTTCCAGTGTTCTGGTGATGTTGTGTTCCCAGACATGTTCTAGTGGGACAGATGGAGGCAGTGAGACATGCAACCCTCATTGTTATCATCACAGACTATGCAGAGCCGCATTAGAATTAATCAAACGAGAATAAACTCAGTGTGAGCAGTGCTTGATTATACATTGTGCAAGGACCTAAAATGAGAATTAACAAGGCCTCAGCTTGAGGCTGGATCACGGAGGATGATCAGCTTCTTTCAACTTCTGGCCATTGAAATGACCAGCAAAAAAAAAATTTCATCTGGTTTTGATTTTTCTTTTTTTTTTGTGATATTATCATTCAGGTCTGCAATGCCTTTTCCCACTAGTCTCAGCATCATCACTCACACATACAGGTGTTTTTAAACCCCTCTGCCACTGTTCGCTTTTACTCCCCGATCATACTCTGTCAACAAAATGGTGTGCTTCTCTTTTTTTTCTGTCAGACAAGACAGTCTGATATTGATGTCAATCTGTTGGTAAGGTCCAGCCAGTCGAATGAAAGGTCAGAAAACAGTCTCTATATTCCTTTTCTGTAGCAACCAAAGTCACCCACATATAATACTGTGCGCTGCATTATCAATCCTGATGAAAACACACGACACAATCTTTCATCTGACCTAACTGAGAAATGTCATCTCTTTCACTTGGACCTTGCCTGTGGTTGAAGCTGTTTGTGTTTGTCGTCTCTTGGAAATTATGAGGTTCTCTTTCTACTTTTTAGGCATTCATGGCACGTGACTTTGATTGGCTCACATTGATTAGCTTTTAAAGATTGTGAGAAAGTGTGATAAAAACATCACGCTGTTTCTAAGTGAATATCATATATTTCCCATAAGAAATAATGCGCATGCAATCTTTCAAGCTGTAACAGCATTTACCTCCTGGCAAAGATCAGACTGAGACACTGAGACACAGATCAGTGGAGGAGTCTCTGGGGGAAAGTCAGTCTTCATCTCACTCTCAATAATAATAACACATGCATGCTTACAGACTTGAATATGCAGAGATACCACATGATTGGGGTTTTTTTCTTCCTTTTTTTTCTCTTTTCTTCCTCCATATATATTTATGGGTGTGTGTTTATTTATTTACATTGTATACGTTGTCACTATGTGTGTCCTTGCTTATTTACACTGCATAATCAATGTGAAAGGACTCAGAGACATTGCAATTACAATCATTATTACCATAAAAACAATCTCTGGGTATATTCACACACCAGAAGGACTCATCTAATTGAATCTATTTCCTTTGCAGATGATGGATTCACCTTCTGTCATGGTGGATGTTGTCTGATTTCCATGCTGTGGAAATATGGTTTTATTTTCTGGCTTATCTCGGCTGCCTCTAACTCATCTGCTCTTGGTTCCCCCAGAGTTACTCTCTCTCTCTCTCTCTCTCTCTCTCTCTCTCTCTCTCTCTCTCTCTCTCTCTCCTTCACTCCCTGACTATCTCACTAACATTACCACCACCAGCAGAGAAATGATGGTAATTGGCCATTTTGGGCTTGGACAGCTGCTAACATGAAAGTGAAAGTGGCTTCAGCTTGGAGTGCTGGGCTCTAACCTCTTCAACAGTATTCCCCCTAATAACCAGAATACCTCTTTTCCCTCACACTCTCTGTACTCTCAGTAAGCACACATAAATAAATGAATGTGCACCCAGGTAAATTGGATAAACACATATGGGACACATAAACACACATGAACATTGTCACTACTGATTTCACCTCATCTTGACTGATTGGAATTGGGAGCTGAGATGGACATGTGTCTCCCATATACAGATTAAAAAGCCTCTTATCTTGCCTCTTAAGGCCTTTAAGCAAGGACGATGCTCTTCACTGAATAATAAATGAGAAAGTTCCACTTGACTTGTAGCTTTTCATTTAAACCAAGCCATTACCGAACTTGTATCTGTTAGGCATCTACGGATTCGATGGGACTGGCCAGCAAAAGTGTGAATCATGCTTCTTTTTTCTTTTTCTTTTTTTTTTTTAACTGAATCTTTTTGCAAATGTGTAAAGCAAATGAAATCATCTCATAGTGTTACAGTGAAAAATCATGAAATTGAATAGAGTGATTCCGCTATTCTGCAGAACATCCCGAGGCTTGGTACCTTGTAACTGAGATCCAATCGATGCATGTAGCTTTAATCACATCTAACTTTAATGCTAGCCACATCTCTGAGGTCTAATTCTTTACTTTCACACCAAATTACTTTTTAGCCCAAGGCACATTTTCTCAAAAAATGTATCTGTGGTCACAGCTTCAGCAGTATGACCATGGTCCATTGATTGACACACGGCTATAGGCTGAATCCCAATGAAGAGGATTCCTGGTAACACATGTGGCTGGCTGTTTCTATGGAATTACTGTACATGTAACCACACCTTCATTACAGAGAGAGGAGCCTAGAGCTTAAGAGTACCTCTGCCATTAATACTAGGCCTAAATTCAGGTGTCGTCCAGTGCAGAGCACAATCACAGCCCTTTATCTGGTTTGGTAGCAGTTTCTTATTGAACCTATCTAACAGCAACCAATAATTCACTGAGAGAGTGAACTAAACCTCCGAACTCTGGTAGTTAATTAAAATCCTCATAGCAAATGTGTTTCATTTCATCATTTTTAGATCAATTCCTCCGGTTTCACTCTATCAGTTTGATTCCCCTGAAACCTGGATTTGCCTGTGTGGTATTACTCCTGAAATAGACAATATTCTCAAATGCACACTATATCAGATTTTTAATAATAACGGATTGTCTTGTAATCCTCTGTACCACTGGCAAGACGCATGTATGTCCTTTGAAAGAGCCAGAGTGCCATCATGCGGCAGAGGCCCTTAACTGCAGACTGGTGCACAGGAAGTTTCATGCACAACTATTAACATGTAGAGTGAAAGCAATTTTCAGTGAGAGGCGGCCTTCTCTGCAGAAAATCCTCTGTGTGTTTTGTATTTAAAGATCCATCAAGATTCACAAGTTTGGCCTGTGAAAACAGAGGCCTGTTGATAAATAGATGAATGAGAACAGTTTCAGTTAGTTCCCCTAGATGTCTCTCTTCACCCGAGTGGATTTCTGCTTTTGAATATTTGGCAAGTCAAACAACCTCCACATGCAGTTACATCACCCTAACAGAGAGGATCTAAGAGTGTGCATGTGTCTGTTTGAAGGGGCGGAGGGTTACGCAGATAGCAGGGAGGGTTGCACTTTTAGAATTTGCAATAGTACATGCATACTCCAAATCATACAATGCCGGTTTGGTTTTATTCTGTCATAAAACATCCTATATATGACAAACTTGTCCAAATATTCATAAAAGAAAGAAAGAAAGAAAGAAAACCAAAACAAAGGACAGATTTAATAAAACATGGAAAATGGAAATGCAGAAACATAAAATACAAAAATGAAACAATATAAAACTAACTATAAATAGCATGTAAAACAAACTAGATGTTATGGATAAAACAAAGCATGACAAACACTAAAAGGTAAAATAACTTATTTTCATAGTGGTCCATGATAACAACAAAGACTGCTATGCCTCTGCTATATTACAGACTTACATGAACATTTTGACATGCTGATTTAACTTAAGTAAATTTTTACTTGTACTTTTTTACTAAAATATTGAGTACATTTATCCATCTGTCCTCTTTCCATTTCTTCAGATAAAATGTTTGTACACTTGCAACAACTGCAATAGATTCTAAGTATCTGGTAAGCCGTACCAAATTTTAGCACCCTACATATTCAAAGGAGTCATATCTATGAATTCTGACCATGGCTAGTACAGGATTATACCTATGCTGGCCTCTAGTCTGCTCAAGCGCCTGTAAATAGTCTGGTGCCCAGCCATTTAGGTATTTAGACATGCACATACATATCATTTTCTTTCAGGCATTAGACTTCTGGACAATGTTTAACCATTAGGTTATCAGATAAATAACTATAGGGGATGTTTATAATCTCACTATTATAAGTGAATGTATAATTTGGTCATGCTGCTTTTTCAAAATATTAAAGCACAATGTGAACTTACAAAATGACAACCTCACTCCCTCGTTTGCTCCCTCTCTCTCGGTGAGACGACAGAGGATGAGCAGGAAAGGAATGGGAAGAGAGATGCACACTCGCCATGCATATCCCTTCGTCTCTAACTAGGACATGGTAAAGGAGCTGTAGCGAGGACAGAGAGATAGAGAGGGATGCAGGGAGGGAGGGAGGGATTATATCCACTTATAACTGATATGCCTAATAATGTGGCTATTGCTCCATCTCCATGCCAAATCCACTGTTTTCATAGCCTGGAGGACACTGACCAGAGACAATGATGTGGTCAGAGGTCAACATTCATCAAGCAGATAAAACAGACAACTTTCTCAATGACGAATCAGTGAGAGGAATGCCAGTTAACTATCAATCACACTACTAATTGTGTGCTATCTTGCCTTAGATCTCAGCCCTTTACTCCGCTCAGCAATATTGACACATTGCGTTGAGAAGACACAGGATGATCTGCAATGTTTTATCTCCTTTTGTTGTTCTCAGTTAAATGTCCCTCCTCCACTAGACTATAATCCCACCCTTTATCACTCTGTCCCCTGGGCTTTGGGGCTTTTAGCCCCTGGACTGCCCAATCAGAAACTTTTCTCTCTGAAGAAGTGGAAGCACCCAGATGAACGGAAATGGTGTTTTGTGTGCCAGGCTGCTTTTCTGTCACTGCTGCTGCTGATCCACAAACACAGCCAAGTCCAGCTCAGCCCAAGGCCCGTACGGCAAGATACAGAGCCAGATAAACAATCACACAGATACAGAACTGGGATAACCATCTGCCTGATCACACTTTTGACTTTTGACAGCAACATTTGAACAAAAGGAAATCTACCATACCAAAACCCCGTATGAAAATAGAAGCAAATAAAAGCAAATAGTATTACAAAAAAACAAAAATGAAGCAATAAATGCTAATAATTTTGCCAAAACAAGAGCATTTTATGTGTTACGAAGATGTTCTTTCCGGAGTGTTGATTCTGATTTGAATTCCTAAAAAATCTGCTGTTTCCTCCCTTGCTCTAAAACAGGAAGTAAAACTGTGGTTGTCTTCCGCTCGTCTTGTTTAATGGAACCCCCCTTCCTGTTTTCAGATTCATCCTGATAATGGCTGAAAGTCCCCAGCTGAAAGCTCCACATAAACGCGCAAACACACACACTCCCCCTGTCCTGTCCCTCTCACTCTTTCTTTCTCTCTATGTCTCTCTCCCCCCTCTCACTGCCTCTAAGATGGCTGCCAGATAAGTCGTTTAGTGAGACCTTCCCATCACCAACAACATTCAGACCTTTCCACACATTAACATTCCAGGTGTCCATGTGTGTGCCATGTGCGCTCGTACAAACGTATGAGTGTGTGTCCATGTATGTGAGGGCCCATACTGATTGATTATCCCAAACTGATTGCTGTTAAGATCAAAGTGTCTGTGAACTGCTAGGATGGGCTCAAATGTGTGTGTGTGTGTGTGTGTGTGTGTGTGTGTGTGTGTTTTTAAGGGATAGTGCCATGTGCAGCCAGGCCAGGGAAGTATGCAGGTCAGTGCAGAGGGAATGTCAGGAATGTCAGTGTAATTCAAACTCTCATCTACCACTGGAGGCAACTACTACCTGGGCATATTTTATACCAAAAGTGGGCAGAAATGTTCATTTCTGTGTGTGGCAGTGTGCCAGCGCACTTTAACATACCAGTGTATAAGGAGCCATAGTGTATACATGCTCACAGCGTCATCAGCATCTCCCCCTAGCCCCCTTAACTCAGCAGTCTCCCCATCTAAGGCTATGCAGTAACATTACACAGCTGCACAGCTCAATGTTCCCAAACACCTGCACTTAAAACAAAATCTGACTGAACTCTCAGCTGTTCTCACACGAGTTACACCTCCTGAATCCAGTTCCCATGCTTTAGTAAGCCTTTCATTTGATATCACAACATATCTGCCCCCTCCCTCTCCCTCTCCCTCCCTGTCTGGCTGGCTTTTTCACAGCAGCCTGTTTTCACTCAGTTGCTTTGACAAAGACTGGCGAAATAATTACAGCTGGGCCTTAACTCAGCAAGTGTTTGCCTCCCGTAATCTCCACCAAACCCACCAGAAGGGCCCATGTCATAGGAAGAGGAGGAAGAGGTCGATTGTTCTGAATATGAGAAGCCAATGACATAATTTCAAAGAGCTCTGTTCAGAGTGCTCAACACTCACGGTAAATAGGCAACAAAGTAAACTCGCTGTAATGCACACAGTGCGTCAAACACCAACACAACTTATCATTTCAGACACAGGACCAGCTGGTAGAGAGTCTATAAATCTCTAATCTGTCTCCTTCCATTCATCGCTCTCTTTCTCTTATCTCCCCATGCTTTCTGTCGTTCATACAAAACATTGTTTGGATGAAAATATTTTCTAAAAAGATAAGAGGTTAGTTTTATGTCTGTACAAGCCAGATCTGAGCTGAAACATTTGGTCTGCTTGAGCCAGGATGTCTTTTGTGGCGAGAGGGGATAACAGGAAGACTGCTTGGGGTTCTCAGTAAGTCAGTGAGTAAGGAGAGGGAGGGAGGGAAGAAGCGAGGGAATGGAAGTGAAGGAGAGTAACAAAACAGTAAGTCAGAGCAAAACTATGAGGAAAAATGACAAACAAAGGAACAAGCAAAGAATGGCAAAACACAAAAATCAGAAATAGACAAATATAGGTTACTGTGTGTATATAAATAAAAAAGAGCCTGTAGGTCTACATATGAAGCCATGTAGGCTACTAAAGATGCTCCATCAGAGGAGAGGTCATTTGAAGATGAGGTTGCTGTAATTCCCAGTGATGGTTGTGGATGAGTTATCGGGGAAGTGTAGCATATAAATCACCGAGTTGCTACTACTACCACTACTACACCCTCAAGTACTTAAAGCCGCTCCAGGGAGAGGAGAGCGAGCAAGGGAAGCATGGACACACAGAGATATTTACATACAGTCAGACAGACTTCCTGGCATTGTCAGCCTGAGAGCGTTGATGTCAGATCCACTCCTTCCTGTGCAGAAGGGAGAACGCCATGCGATGACAATGGGCCCAAAACAGGACAAAGAGGAAATGTTTAAATTTAGGCCCCTTCTTCCACCATCTCCTCTTTCATGGCGATGGAGCTCGGGAGCTGTTTAGTTTTTGTGAATTCCTTCAGTTTCCCCCCCTGAGCTCCCTCTCCCTATTGTGCCATTTCAATAGAAGGATTTTCACATTCAACGCAAATCCCAAAGGAGGATCAGCCAGTGAGACCAGAGTTCAGTCAATCACTTGTTTTCACTGATGTTCTTTTAGAAATTATATGTGCTTCCTTATAAATCCATCCAACAAACAGGATAGAAAAAAACTTATAAAAACACTATAAAACTAAAAATATTATGCTATAATAGTTTAGGAAAAGCACAGTAAACACCCCAGTGTTAACATAAAGCTATAAAGGTAATATATAAAACTTAGTTTTATATAGTAAAACTTGCTATTTATTACAACACATTGAATTAAAGTAATTGCAGTGAATTTTGATGTGTTTCTGAGTGTTTCTGAGTGTGTGTGTGTGTGTGTGTGTGTGTGTGTGTGTGTGCGTGTGTGTGTGTGTGCGTGCGTGTGTGTGAATAGGGTGTGTTGGTGTGTGTGTCGGTATGTCTGTCTGTCTGCTTGTCTGTCTGCTTGAGAGCTTTGTCAGAGTGTCGGCGTCTGCAGGAGCTTACAGGGCAAGAGTTCACCGGTCTGTCGCTAACTGCGGGTGTTTCTCTCACTTGGATGATAGCGGACGAAGTTTAGAGGCAAAAAAAAAAAACCCAAAACACATGAGATCTACGAAGGAGTCGCTGTGCGCAACATAACTTCAGCCTTACTCATGGATATAAATTAAGCCCATAAAGTGGATATCGTTACGTTTAGCCGGTGTTAAAGGCGGTGTTTTTTTTATTGACTTTGAGGACAGCAACGACGATGCCCTTTTAAACGGGGGAAGTTTTCTGGGGGTAAGTCAACAACTTAAAACGGCTAAATTTAAGTGGTAAAACGAGATACCGTTTATTTTAAGCGGGCATGACTTGATATACAAGTTTCTGAAGTTGTTGATACGGACTGTTAATTCGGCTAACTTTAACCGTTGGAAGAAGCGTTAACTAACTAAAACGCTAAACCTACATTTAAATTACAAAGCAGTTTCACAAATGAAAGGGCTGCAACGTTAATGTGTATTTTAATGACGGCAAAAACAAGACATAACTTCCAGACGCCCAACCCAACATAACGTTATCCTGTCACTGTTAGCTAACATGAGCTGTCAGTTTTAGATGGAAAGCGAGTTGATGGTTAGCCTACCTTAAGTATCGTGACAGTGTAAATTATAGAAGCTAAAAACAACAAAACTACTTTTTAAATGTGTATTTTAGTAGTTTATGCCACGATAACTGACAAGCAGGCTTTATAACAGAAATCATGTTAACGTTATCAGAATGACTGGATTTTAATAGTCAAGTAAGAGACGTTTTAAATGAGATTTAAATGCTAGAATAAGTACTTGCTAACATGTGTGATTGGTGACTTTGCTTGTAAGCTAACATTTTTGGAATGATTGATGAGCACTTTAGATAGTATTCTTTAAAAGCTTATCATTAAAAAGCTTGTAAATTAAATTGTGACATTCTGCGAAAAGGCCAGCTTAAATGAAACACATCTTTTGTGATGATCTCATGTAACAACAAAGATGTATGCTGGAGGCCCCAATTACACAAGAGGCTTCCATACATTAAAGGGATTATGAAATGGGGGTAATTAACATGGCAGTGTAGCACTTGCTGAGCATCTTCTTCCTCAGAAGGAGCTTATCTGAGCTATGATGATGTCACAGCTGGAGCAGGCCTGAAATAACCAGACAGCTCAGTAGTGAGTGTTTCCATGACAACACAGCCTCATGGTTTAAATGGTGGATGGGGGACTGTGTCTCAAATAATTACTTTGGATAATATGGACCAAATATGGGGGAAGGGGGTCGGTGGGTGTTTGTGACTGTCGACTCATGGTACAAAAGTCTGAGAATCACAAAAGGAGACCTCTAATGCTCTAACTGTATTTTAGTGTTTAAATAGCACTACCTATCTGTTATTCTTGAACGTTTGACCTCCTGTGTAGATAAAATACAACTGACCCTCCACTGAGAATATATAATATTAATATATTTTGCATTTATGGCATAACATCTGCAGGCATTAAGACAGAATTTGCATTATATGAAAAGATAAGGCAGTCAGTTTAATGTCAAACTCCTGAATAAAAATGTGGTTTTGTTCCTCCAGGTGTTTGAGAGAGAGAGAAGCCTGAGACATGATGTCCATTGGAGCTGATAGCTGACACTGTAGAATGAGAGAGGATGGAACAGATAGACAACCCTGCCCCTGAGAGCAACAACCCTAATGGGTTTGTCAACCGCGTGTTTAATGTTTCTCTGGACGTGGAGAATGAGACCAGTAGTGTTTATATTCAGGAGACTGGGCCAGGGCCTGCAGAGGGGCAGGGGGAGACCCACGCTGCCTCTTCTCAGACTCCTGTCAAGGACAGACAGGAGGTCAACCGGAGGCCCCGTGCCACAGGGGGCATTTGGAAGATCTTGAACCGAAAGAGAGCTGTCTCAGAGCTGGAGCGCAGACCCCACTCCATGATCCTGCCCGGGGAGGCTTCCATCCCTAAACTCTCGTTTGCTGACAAAGTTCGCTCCTTCAAGAAGCTTAAATCCCCCTCGGTGTTTAGAGGGAAGACAGGGAAATTGTCCACTGCCAAGTTCAGCAGCTTCTTGGTGGATGAGGAATCTTTCTGCCGTGACATTGGCACTCCTCAGCAGTCCAGCAGGGGCACACTTAGACCTCGGGGCAAGAGGCACTCGTATGCTGGCTACACAGCAGAATTTGACTGCTCGTTCGAAGACATTGACCTTACAGCTCCTATAGACAGCCACCAGCCCCCGGTAATGGGAGAGGCTGTGACTCAGAATGGTTGTAAACCACCAGAAAGAGTTTGCTATACTAAAAGAAGCCACAACAATTCAGCCAACTGCAACAACACTGTTGCAGGTTGTGAAGAGCCTAGCAGTAAAGGTATCCCGAGCACCCACCAGGGTAGAGGAAGGAAGCACAAAGATGTGTGGAGTTACCTGAGAAGGATTTCCCTTTTGGGGAAGGCCAGTCCTGTCTACTCAGAGAGGAGCTTTGACTCTGAGCTTCACTCTATGGACAAGACCATGGACTCAGACTATGATTCTGTAGACTTTGAGAGTGTCAGAGAATTTCAACCACCGCCCCCAAAACACTCTGACACCAAAGGGCACTTTGGTGGTCTGTTCAAGTTTTTCAACAGTGTAGCAGAGACAGCCAGAAAATGGCGGACAACATCACACTCCTTCTCTCCTCCAGAGAGGACTCCGATTAGCTCCCCTCTATCCCCACAGCGCACAGTGGACAACATTCACAGTGTGTCCCTGACACTCCACAGTGAAGGACTTCCAACATCCCAGTCTATTCCATCATCACCAGTGACCGCTAAATCCTCACACTCAAGTAGCTTTGACAGTGTGGCTCCAGCACCTGTGACAGGTGGACGGTCCCCTAAAGTGGTCCTGAAATCCTTTAGGACATGCCCAGGATCTCGAGCTGTCAATGGCCTTCAGAGTTCTGATGGCACAGACAAACATATAGACAGAGAGACAAACCACAGGTCCACAGCCATAGTAGAGAATCATATCCCCCAGTCAGGTCCAAACACAGAAACTACAAAAGAAGCAGAGGTTGAAAGGGATACATTAAACTGTCTCTGTCAGGAGGAAAAGGTAGAGGGACAGACAGGAAATGAGCAAGATTCCAGTGATGCTCCACCTGACTCCCACCAGATACAGGAAGTGAACGTCCAATCACAACAAGGTGATAAAGAGAGCACAACCAATAGCATACCAGCATCAGATTCCACAGAGGAAATATTTAAGGTATGTGGCTTTGAATACAAAATGAGCTGTGTTAATTACCAGCCACTGAATTTTAATAAATGCATTTGTTAAAGACATCAGTCATTTGCGTTGCTAAACTACCATTGTGTGTTTTTTTTTTTTTTTTAAGAGAACAGCATTGTCATGTATAATGTGTCTTACATGTATGCCATAACCACATTCCATTGCAGACTTTTTCCACATCATTAACATCGCCAAAGGCATGCATCATGTAATTACTGCATAAATGCTCATAATATCATTTATGTAACTGTTTTAACCATGGTCATTCTCTTGCTTCTTAAAATTACCAACAACTACTTGGAATGTAAATGGTACCAGAGCTATTACTCATTTCCTCATGATATAAATACTAGGTGTGGTTCATTAACCGTCAGGGAGAAACAAAAACATTCACCATACACCAGCCTGTGAGGACATGAATTGGGCACTCTACAGTTGTCCTTTTGCCCCATCTGTTGGCGAGAGGAGGAAACAGTCAGTAATTATTACACTGGTGGACACCATCATCATATTTGAGAAGTTTGTCCTTCTCTGTTTAGCCAGCCTTGAGTAGCATGCAAGGAAACCATACTTCCCATGAAGCTGGCCGTGTGTGGCTGTGGTAGCCCCAGAGCTGCGTGACGTTCTCTGCACTTCATGACGGCACCCTTCCCTTCTCACTCCAGTGGAAGCATTAGTCATCTCCCTTCTAGTCACGCCATCGAGTCAGGACATGTTGGCCCCAGCACCTAATGACAAAATGAGATGTGACATCTCAATACTCAGCATACTTTTCATAGGGGTTTATTATGCAAGGGTTAGGGCTGTGGGAATCTATGTTTTGGGAAGGGTGTTAATGTGCAGTCCTGCAGTAATTTAGAAGAAATTATGGCACCAGGAAAATCCTCCTCCCTAATCACCAACTGTTTACATATTAAATCCACCTGTCTATTGTGTTTTGTTTTCTTCTCTGAAATTGAACTGCCATTATGGGGCAGTCTTGGCACTTGTGGCTAGCTACTGATGCATTGTAATTAGGAACATGAGCTCATGGCTAGTAGAATCTTTTGAAATTAAATATGAGGTATATTTTGTTGAATCCATAGAGACATTCCTCCCAGTTCCCTACACAAGAAATGATTTGTTGCACCTTTATCTGAGCCAAACCGCTAAGTATCTGTGCCAATCACAGCTGTGTGAGCAGATTGCCTGCCAGGCAGGCTGCAATGTAAGACAGCCGTGCCCAGCCGTGCCCCACTCTAGCACAGAGAAGACCTCTGTACCTCACAGGCCCCTGCGCCCTCGACCCCGCCCGGCCTCAGCTGTACTGGACCTGTGGAGACCCAATCCAGACCGAGATCTCTACAACCATTATAGTGAGGTCGGCTCACTATGCCGGCGGAGACGCAGGCCTGCTCCCACCATGCAACACTCTCCGGGGCAGAGACCGATGGCTGCTCGCTCCAGGCCTTTCTCTGTCATAGAGACAAGTGTTACTAGGGAGACGCAGTCCATGGAGCTGCACCACAGAGTAAGATGTCAAATAACAGACACAGGCATTCATGCATAATTTCACTGAAAGCAAACAACAAATACAAATATTGACAGAAAACTGACAAATAAGTAGTCATATAAATATCCAAGTACACATTTATACTGTGTAAATCTATCTATATAGAGTAGTATAAATATATCACATCCTGTGAAAAATGAAAGCAGGAGGGCAGAGTCTCACTAGTAGTCTCCAACAACTCACTGATAAATATAGCCCAAGCCCATGATGAATCAAACACACACTACAGACTTTGAAGGGCAGTCCAGTACTAACCCAGTATTTATACACCACTCACTGTTTGCTGCAACAATGCATGCATGCTCTGCCCCATTTATAGAGACCTGTATTTCTGGATGCTGCTTTTCCCTCAGCTCACCTCCCCCATCTCCCTCTCTTTTTCTTTTCCTCTCTCTCTCACCCTTTTTTCTTTTTCTTTCTTTATTTGTGGCTCCTCTTTCTCTCTCCCTCACTCTCAGTCTTTCTTTGTGGCCAATTTTCTGCCTCATCGCTCCCATAAGCTCTACCTCTCGTTGCCCTAACTCAGAGTCAGTTAATTTTAACCTGAGACCTGAGAGAGAGTTGGCGTGATGTATAGTCTCTCATGGTTTGCTGCAGGGCATGCACACCGACCAATGCACCAGAATAGACTTGCTGAATGTGAAATACTTTAATTCACCACTAAAAAAGGGGACAGGGCAGTAAGGAAGATTTTTTTATGTGAAGGGCAGGGGAATATGTGCATACAACCTTGTGTGTGTGAGTGCGTGCATTGAAGTAACTCTGTATGGAATGAAGGACGTGATGCCCTAACTACTCAGTACCCTCTAGGCCTTGTCTCGCCCCCCGGGTGTGTCACCGTTAGAGCCCCCACTCAGGGCATCTCTCCAGCGGTGCCGCTCCCTGCCACTTCCCCCCAGCACTCTCGCTGCCTTGGTACTGCTCCTGCCTCAGTCAGGTACACCATTGCATATTTTAATTTTACATTAATATGCAGACTGTTGATTGATGTGTGTTTGTTAAATTGATCGCCTGTCTGCGTGCGTCTGTCCCCCAGACATGGGTCAGTCGTCATCGGTGCGCCTGCGGTCTGGAGGTTCTGGTAGCTGCAGGAGGAGGAGGCTGTTAAGACCTGGTTCAGAACCACTGCAGGTCAATATTGTGAGTTGAACACACACCCTCATAAATACACACACACACACACACACACACGCACACACAGATACAGATTGATCTAGTCACTGCTTTTACTCTTCTTTCTGTCAGGCTTTCAAGGCATTTAGCGTGATTTATAAAAAGAGCTGTATGTACAGATTTGTAAAAAAATACTGTGACCACTGTGATATTACAGTAAGTACCTATACACACACGCACACACGTCACACTGAGTTTGTTCACCTGTTGCATAAATGAGATAATAAGATGTATAATAGAGTAGGAGTATGACTGATAAATAACCTCTCACTGATAATATGGAGATGACAGAGCACTGGTCAGTGTTTCATCAGATAATAAAGGGAACTGATCTGTGAAGATGGTGGCCATGTGGATTAATGTCATCCAGTACTCTTAGGCCATTAATCATCCCTAAATCGGGCACCCAACATTTCAGATGTTTTTTTTCAATGTGATGAGAACGCATGCAGACAAACGGAGTGAATTTCGGAGCAGAAAGAGGAATGACATTAAATCGTTCTCATATTTCTGGTGTGCGGGAATCTGAGACGTGTAACGTGTCTTTGTCAGTTGTGTAAAATTAGCTCCAGACTACGTTGGAGTAATACTACTCAGGAAGTGAAACCAGGCATTTCAGGATTGGTTCTTTGATGTGCGAGTAGCCTCGGGGGGATTCTGATGGAAGGAGATGCAGAATTTCTCTGAAACATCCTCATGCAGTAGTGAACATTTCAGTCCAACATCTACACCTACAGAACTGCAATGCACAGGGTTTAACACTATTTGCATTATTATTTGATCATGCTAAATTGAATCTGCACTGAGTCACACATGCAAAGTCTTTTTTTTTTGTCTTAGTTTCATGGCAAGTTTCATTCAAAAGAATAAATACATATTCATTAGCATTTAGCAGAAGTACTTTCCTGCAAAGAAATACAGTATATGTTCAATGTAATGTGAGAATGAGTGTGCACAGTGTTGTTAAGCTTTGTGGGTAGAGCTCACATTTTTTATAACAGGCTCAAATTCAAACTATTTACAAGGAGTCAGGGAGGATTAACCACAACATTTGTAATACAATAAGTTGCCCATTTTCATGAGAGATGCTGTTTACTCAACTGTTGAATTATGAGCCCCAGGCTTTCAGTCCTGACGCGTCTTTGCATTGAAATTGAGTAAACTGTGTCTTTAAAGAGGTGATACCTCTGCATTTAGGCTTTTGATTATAACTTTCTCTTGCTGGTCTAAATAGTGTTTGTGAGCCACTGCACGTCGTTGCCATGACACTCGCTGGCTCCTGTTCATCTTCTTGCTTCTATCTTTAGGCCGCCTTTTTAAGTGTGAGCTAAATAGAGAACGTGTGTGGGTGAGAGAGAGAGAAAGGGGTGGGAGAGGAACAGAGAGGGGAAGAGAGATGCTCCCTTTGTATGTGGACTTTTGTGTCGTGGCCCTCCCCTGAGGGAACGTGGACTCATAACACTGGAAATGTTTTGTGCGTGTTTAAATGGTGAGGGAAGTTCATTTGTAGCGGGCTCAAATGCTGGAATTTATGACTGCATCTTGAGCATGGAGGTAGCATATATCTATCTATCTATATGTGTGTGTATATATATATATATATCTATAAACACGCATAATATGACATAACATGGTAACGCAACTGTAGTGCAGTCACATGGATGCATAATGCTTCAACATTAAATCTGTGTGTTGCTGTCTTATTTCTGGTAAGTCATGCATTGTTTATTTGGTATGGCTCACGTGTCAAGATTGGATCCGTTGTTTGTAACACAGTGCAGTATATGTTACAGTCTTCCTGTTAGGATGACTACTGGAGCCCAGAGGCCACAGGCGGAGAGAAAGCATTCTCACTGCAGTGGATTAACTGCTAATGCTGACGCCTCTCTTCTCCCTTTCATTTAAATGGATTTCTCCCCCAGTCACTGCCCTCTCCTCTCCTCTCCTCTCCTCTCAGTCTTTGTTAATTCCTATGCAGATGAGAGGACAGTTCCCTGTGTGTTACTAATGCTGTGCCCGAAGCACTGCTGTCAACTTGTCAGAAAGGGGGACTGTCTTATTAAGGGCTTCACGAAGATTAAGAGTTTCAACCGAAATCTTACATGATTAAGTTTGGGCGAACCTAGGTCTGTCTGGTCATAATCATATTATGCAATGCTGTCTATTTATTATGAACGCATGAGTCAGCAGGCAGTGGCTAGTTGGGTAAATAGTGATGAAAAAGGACCGAATTGAGTTGAACAACTACTTATGCACACACTTTTATACACATGTGGGGAGTACCAGTGCTCATATGTTACAGTAATTTAACCACATAGATTCTGTTTGTATCTGCCTTCTAGGCCTCAGCCCCTATTTTACACCCTCTTCACAACACACACACATACACACTCTTCACAGGCTCTCCTGATGTATTCAGAAGTCTTCTGTCAGGGTGTATGAGTCATTGCATTGATGACCTAATTAGTTGGTGAGGAATGAACAGCACCGGTTAGTGATATCTCTGTCAAACACACTGTGAATGTGTGGTATTTGTTTCTCCTGGGGCTTTATTTCAGAGCCCCGTGAGACAAACCATTGGAATAGGTCTTCCTCAAAATAACTGCATGTATGTACAGTCCGCACTCTGGGCCACAGGTGACCTAGAATCCTTTATCAGTGTTCATTCAACATTGTTCCCCTGCCAGGGTACAGGCATGTATCCGCTGTGACTTACTGCAGCCACCAGGTAATATTGTTTTGTAGGATGCAGCGGGTTCTGATAAATAATAGCGGCGCTGACTGAATCTGAGCAGGTGGTTGTGTCAGAGCCTCCCTAGGCTGTTTCTTCCAAAGAATGGGTTTCTGCCTGTCAGGTGTGCGAGTGTGTGTTGTTGTTGTTATTGTATGCATAGGCGTGCAACTCCATGCTTTCGTGGTGTGTGTGTTAGGGAGAGAGACAGATAGGCTCAGGGCCTTTTCTCTTACATAACTGTTGAGAGGGTTTCCTTTGCTCCCTATTTCCACTTTTATTTCAGATGGCTGCATGTTCCCAGGGACAGGAGGAACAGTGCTGTGTGTTCATGCTCTTACTTACTGGTGTATCCTGTTTTACAGTATCTCCGCACTATTTTGTCAGATTGTGCATGCCTGTGCATGTACAGATTTGTGTTTGTGCTTTCTTGGAGCACATTCTGTTTTGTACATCATCAGGGCCAGTATTTATATCCTTCCATCATCATGCCAACTATGCTATGCTGCTGCCACAGAGGGACAGTGGGGATATATTGGTAGATGGTTTCAGTAATGTCACAACATGCAGTGATTTTTTGTTATGAGACTATTTAAGGCCTAAGGCACTCCGGTGCTTGTTATCCAGCATCACTTGTATCGTTTGTGATAGTTTTCTCAGGCTGCTTAGGTGATTTTACCCACAGTCCTCAGCTTCTACTTTTCATGTAATGCGGTGTTTATTTTCATGGCTGTTTGGCAGGTTTATATTAGGGGTAAAGACCTTTTCTGGTCTTAAGTCAGCACAGAAGAATGTCACCTTGTGTTAGGTAATGTGATGATCCCTTATTATCTGACAGCACCATCTCAGAGCAGACACCCCACAGGCTAAAATGTCTTACAGCTGTCTTCCATTTTTATGTTTTAATCCCACTGATATCTTTCACCGCAGCCATTCCCCTTTCTTTTTACAACTTTAACTTTTCATCCGAGTATAATATATAGTATATATATTATAGTAAATAGTATATTTCCATATTACATTACAATCTCATTACTCCTTACCTCTCTACGGTACATTGCATTGTAGAGAGGAGGATATATGGCCCAGGTCCTGCCAGTGTTTAGTGCCATGTCTTCCCGGATCCATATTCTTCATATGTTTGCTAATCTGTTGAGATTTTGGGCTATATTGACTTGACTTTAGTACAAACAAAGAAACGTAATAATTCCGTCTGCAGCTGAGAAAGTTGAAATGTTACTGAGCACAAAATACTTGACATTTTGGGCACTGCATCAGCTTTCTCTTGCGCCACCCTTAGGCCAAAACCGTCCACACAGGAGATCTAACAACCTAATTGGCAGATTGCCAGTAAATGTTACAGTAAGTAGGCCAGTTTGATAACCTATGTTCATAAAATACAAAAAGTATTAATGATAATCAAAACAAATATAATTGTTTAATCCTACACACATTCAAAATTAATATTCCCTCAAGCATAATTTGGCCATTGCTATGCACATTGCTATTACCTTCATGGTTAGCTCTCATACTAGCTAAAAAATGTTCTACAAATGTAACCAACAGTGACATTGGGGGGCAAATAAACAGAGGGAACTAGGCTGGCAAATATTTACACTCATCAGTGGTGCCAATACAATATTCACACCTGATTAGGGGTTGTCATCTTGCTGCTTTGTCAACATACAGGCTAATATCTGCTGGCTGTTGTCTTGGGGATCATGTGGGTTTTGCATAAATTGTCTGCGCCAACTCAAATCTGCCTACCACAAATAACGTATACATTCACCATTTTCAATCCATTCATTGTCAACCAAGTGACCTGTTGCTTCTACAGTGAATGCAATATCCAGCAACATTGCCAGTCAACACAACTCTGACTTCAGTTTCAGGTGAAGGCAGCATCCCGATGAAGTCATTTGAAAGATATGCAGTTCTTTGTTGTAATCAAGTGCCTTTTGAGTAACAATCCTTTTTTCCCACATTTACTTTCCTTTACTTTACTTTTTGAGTAGATTTTAAATTTAGAACTACGAATAGGCATCACACTAATATGCAGCATTTACCGTAACTTTTTTGAGCTCAGCAGAAATCTTGTACTGACAATGATCCTTCAAGTGGGCAATAAGTAAGAAACACTTTTTACGAAACATTGTATTTTTGTACATTTAAAACTAGACATCTGCTGTGATCTAACTGAGTTTTTGTACACTGAATAAAATACGTAGCTCCAGCCCTGGTCACTTTGTCCGTGCTCTGAAATAAGGAGACAGAAGCTAACTGCCTGTACGGCGTTCTGCTAGTTAGATTGTATCCTGCAGGCCTCTGTGAAGGATGGGCTGGATTTTTCTGGCAGCTGCCACTTCTTGTGTACATTATTTAGCCTAACTTTCTGCCTCTGACCTCCCTGGCTCCCTGCGACACCACATGCGGTGTCAGAGAAAACCCTCCATCATGTACACTGTATTATGCAACCCCCTTACTCCCTTGTACTTCTTCCTCATTCCCCCATCTCCTTCCGCCTCCCTATCTTCCTGACCTCAGAGCTCGTCATTCCTCCCTTTATCACTTCCATCTCTGTTTTCTCCTCTCCTCCGATCACGTCTTCTCTCCCCCACTGTTTTTTCTTCGTCCCCTCGCCTCATCTCCCCCAATTCACTCCATCCCGTTCCCCCCTCCAGGCATGTGAAAACACCTGCTACCTGTTGTGTGTGTGTGTGTGTGTGTGTGTGAGAGTATGAGAGCATGTGAGTTTCTCTGTGCCTGTGTGCAGTCATATATTGCAGTCATATATTTTAGATGGCAAGCCTGTTAGTGGATGTTTTACAGGACAGCACTGGCACAGGTGGTGTCTGTGAAGTCTTTGATGGCAGGAGTTGACCTATCAACAAGAAGTAAGGTGCTGAGAAACACAGAGTGCCAAACAACCCTGCACCCAAATATCATTTCACTGCAGAGTTTTGCATTTCAAAACTTCAATACTATAACATTCCGATGTTCTGCTTTTGAACTCTCATGGCGTGGAAGCATTCTGAATGTAAAATCATTTTAGCTCAGAGGACAGGTGGAGCTGCAGATCATAACACCCCCCACCCCCCCGTTCCACTGTCTCTCTAGCCTCACTAAAAATGTTGCAATTAAAATCTAAATATACAATACTCTGCTCCCAAAGACACACAGTACAAATATCCAACAAGCATTGCATGCAAATGTAGCAGCCAGAAAACTCGGGAAGGATGGGAAGGCACTAGTGCTCTTACCTCCCAGTGTTTTTTGCTGCAGGTGGCTGACAGTGCTGTGATGAATGGTGACACCAGCGAGCACGCTCGGTAAACTCACAACCAGCACAGCAGCAGTACAGTAATGGAGTGCTGGCTTAGGCAACCAACCAAATCCTAGCATAGGTCATAAGATTTTATCCCTCACCCCACAGCTGGGCTCTCAAATGACCAATCTTTGGGCTTTACTTAAGTACACACTGGCACTGATGCTGAACAGGAACATAGATAAATAAAAGTATTTTCAACAGTGTTCCTTAATGCTTCCTTTTTGTTGCCGTTTGTGGAAAGCTACAATGCCGTCTTTGGGGAGCTTGTTACAGTGTCTTTAAGAAGAGGCACTCTTTCTCCTCTATGGGAAAGTTTACAGAAATTTCAGACTTACTACACCGTCACTGAAGAGAGGAAAGCTTTAGGGATTTCACTTTGAAAATGTTCAGAATGTTCTACTCTTTAAATGAGTCAAGGAGGTGTTTTAATGGATATGTAAAGGAGTTAACGTGTGCAAATGAAGTTGTGCCCACTGGTCAGAGGAGAAAAAGAGGGTCAAATAAATAGAAAATGTTGATGAATTCAAATGAATAGTGGTGAATAGGTAATCTAGTATAAATATAATACAATATAAGCCAATAATTTAATGACATCTTTTTTTATTTTTTTAAAGATGTAATGAATATACACTGTCCTCATCTTTAAAAAAAAATAGTTAAACATTTGGGGAAATACGCTTATTGACTTTCTTGCCAAGAGTTGGTGCCAAGAGAGATGAGAAAATTGATACCACTCTCATGTCTATACGGTAAATATGAAGCTACAGCCAGCAGCCGGTCAGCTTAGTTTATCATAAACACTGGAAACAGGGGGAAATGGCTAGCCTGGCACTGTCCGAAAGACAAAATCTGCTTACCAGCACCTCTAAAGCTCATTAATTAACATGTTGTATCTCCTAATATATCTCCTATAACTCCTGTTACTTGGCCGGGCGCAGTGACTTGACCTCGAGTCTTAGCTTCACCGTGAGGTTGCCAGGCAACCAGCATAGACTCCCAAGAAGTTACAACGTCCATCCGGCCAAGAAATAGTCCCGCACATAACCCCTCGTAAAACAACAATGTGCTGATTTACACTTTGGTTTTGTACAGATTAAACAAAATAGACATAACTGTCAGCAAGACAGCAAAGAAGTATATTTCCCAAAATGTTGCACTATTCCTTTAACTTTTACCATAACACTTGGTGGGAATCGTTAAGTCAGCAAACACTGACAGTTCCCCCCAGTGGTTTGAATATAATTGTGATTTTTAATAGAGGTACAGGGGAGAGTGTTGAGCTGGAGTTCTCTTTATTGTATGCTTTCAGCCATTAATGCCACAGTTAACCTACTTTCCCTTAGCAAATAAAATACAATTATCAAAGTAGCATAGTAATGACCAAGTTTCTGTCACAGACGTGTGGAAAACAGGTGAGACGTGTATTCATTCTGTTCTGTTTTTAATTCCACAAGAGACTTTATATACCCTAAATTTTGGCAGTGTTTATACAAAGACTTTGTGTCTTCTCTTTCCCTGCTAGAACTTCACTATGCAGACTCACTAGGGGCTGACATAAAGAAAACAGTTGCAGGGTAGATTCATCTTGTTCTGCTGTCTCTAGAACACACAGATATTGCACTGGTTTATCATGAAATAATAATTCACTTTTACTGGTCCCGTGGCTATGTCATGACTGAGTGGGAATATTTCTACTGAAGCTGTTAGAGGTCTAGGAATGTTGTGATACCACTTGTGATGTCTTTAACCCTTACTTCTCCACTTACCTCTTTTATCTGATTTGTCTTACACTATTTCATCAAATTCTCTATGCTCTGACCCACTGACTCGCCTTTACACTTAACAGCCAAATTGAGCTGAACGAATAAACAGCTGATGTCTGAACAATGGTGACAAAACTGTGTTCAGGAAAAGTCCAGCGATTTATTTTAGGGCGCTTTGTGGCTTGTGAAGGCCTGGGAGGAAGCAGGAAGTCAGCGTGGTTGTCGTGGGGATGGAAGGGGAACAAAGGAATTGGAGCAGACTGGAGGGGAAATGGGTGTGGTGTGCTTTGCCTCCCATTAGCCAAATACCTACTGACCACATACAGATTCATTTGCTAGCGCTGAAATTTGTAGTCTTACTCAGAGAGAGACTTTCTAAAGATGTAGCTCGCTGGATAAAGGCCAGTAGAGTTAGGACTGACCTCAGAGTAGATCCACAGTTAGAATGTAAGAGCTGATTTCAGACCAGTAAATGCACATGAAGGAGTATTGTCAGTGTTCTTTTGAAAGAGAGGCTATGTAGAATTCAGCCAATTCAGTTTGATTCATGCATTTTGTACTGGTGCTGGACTTAATCTAATGCTTAAAAAATAGAGAGGGTCTGGAATATTTTTACTGTCTTTCATCTAAAGGTGAGAGGTGCAAAGATTGTACCTAATATGGTTGTCAGTGTGGCAGTGATGGATGATGCCAATATTGTAGCAAACAACGGCTGCCTCAAGTAGCAGAGCTTCCTGCCTACGTCCTACCAGGATACTACTAACCATTATGAGTTGATATTGCTCAGAGGCATACATTTGGAATTAGTGCTGTGCAGCAATAGTATAATCACACCATGCATTGCATCAACCTTGTTCAAGGAAGGTGTCAAGGATGTGCTTTGTACTCACATCTGTTTGTAGTATTCATTGACAGGATACTGAGGCTCACTCGAGATCTGGAGGGAGTCCAGTTTGATGACATTAGATCGGCCTCTGTTATTTGCAGATGATCTTCTCCCTTTGACGTAATTGGACCGTGGTATCCAATGTGCACTGGAGTAGCTCTCTCACGGGGAAAGATATCCCAATCAAGTGGGGAGTGAGCAGCTGCTTCTGTGAAAGGGGTTCATGGCCATTTTCACAAGTGAGGGCGAAGGGTGAGATCATGAGACTGACTGCCAGTTTGGTGCAGTGACTACAGTAAAAGACATTATATCAGACTGGTGATTATAAGAATACACAACCACAAAGCACAGTTCACTTAACTTTTTACCTTTTTCTGACCCTCACCTGGTTGTAAGCTTAGAGAAGTGACAGAAAGTGTGTGATTTCAAATACAAAGATCCGAAATGAAGTTTTCTGAAAGATGATTAAAGGATAGGTTCACTATATCTTAATACAGTACTCACATGCCCATATGTACATTGTTCCTCCTGTCCATACTGGCTGCAAAGAGATGCCCTCTTAAACCAATTTCAACATAAGAGATGGGGGACTTAGTAGTGAGTAGTCTCATATTAACTTAGTTTGACAAATCAAGTGGATATCTTCCGAAGTTACAATCTTTTTGGACCCAAATTCAAAAAGATTGTAACCACGTATTACTACTTCTCTTACTATTTCTCTGCCACAGCTCAGGGAGGAAACACTGTCTGCAAATTTTATCCTAAAACAACTAACTTTGGAAGATACACACTTGATTTGGCTAATTCAGACTGATGAAGCCTCATATGAGCTTTTTGTGAACTTTGGACACGTGGGCATGTCAGTTTTGTTTTAAGATAGACTTGAAAAAATGTGAACAAATTTTGTTTTTGTTTTTTTACATGATCTTATGAGGAGGCCAGTGAGGATTGACCTCATAGATAAGCATTAAGAGAACCCAGTTGAGGTGGGTCAGGTATTTACAAAGGCGACCCATGACACAATGAAGTGATCTGCATTGCTCTGCTTGCCCTGTTTTGTTTTCTCTTAAAACGCTCACTCTTAGCTTGATAAATGACAAGAGAAGTGGTGGATGGATGGAATAAAGCCTTCATGATACGGACGGGAAAGAACATATGCTTCAAATATTATCTTCATCAATGATTTGGTAATTATGGTCATCAATTTCCTTTGGGAAAACTGAAGCGTTTGGCCGAAGCTTGCATATTATTTGCTGAACTGATTTAAACAAAGTTACTGCACATACAGTGACAGTAAGATGAACATTTGCACAATACAATGCAATACACAGTAATACAATGGTCCTGCTATAAATACTACCCATCTGAAGCTTAAGCTTTAAATTTTTGTTGCAGCTGTCTTAAAAAAGTGTTGCCCTAACTTGGATGAAGACCCTGAGATGTGGCTGAGAGTGCTGGACAATTTCCAATAAGTGGACCTTGAGCTAAGCATTTTTTGTCAACGCCACAGTAATCTTTGAGGTCATAATTTGTAATCTTGGTGTTCCTAATATTTTGCAGATTTTTCAGATGGTCAAATGTAAAGATGTTAGGTTAATTATTGTCTGCTATCAGCAGCCTCAAACCAAAAACATTGGTATCAGAATGGGTCTTACATCAGTCAAACCCCAACTCCCTCACAATAATGACAATCCTGAAAAACGATTTAAGTCATATTAATTAACTGCATCTTGTACATGTAATTCATGTAAGTTTAAGTTCAGTCTTATTTAACATGTGATTCTCTGCTGGTGGGAGATATTCACCCCTTTTTATTTATTTTTTTTTTTTTTTTTACAAACTCTCCCTCGCTTTTGGTTATGTATGAGTATATTAGCATTGGTGTCTGTGCAGATTTAGACTTTCAGATGTGACCTTTGTTGTCTAAATGTCAGGGAGATTGGAGAGGGAGCCCACAGAGGTAGGGCAAGCTTATGTAATCTGCTCACTCTGCGTTTCACACACACATGCACACACACAAGCACAGAGCAGGAAAAAAAAAAAAGCTTGTTTGAGGATGGTTGTCATATCTCAGCTGTGATGCCACGTACAGCTCTCTGCAACTCACTGAAAGCCTGGCTTTCAGGAGCCATTGCTTTTATCAGCATGTATGTGCAGAAAGTGCCCTGGAAATTATTTATGGCTTTAAAAATACTGATATAGTGCACTCATTTGGTGTTATTCTTTTAAACTTATTCTGAGGGCTTTTTTGATCCATCCCAGAGCTCTCAGCTGAATGTAAAGACAGAGTTTAGTTTGGAGAGGGTTTTTGTGTCTGTGCGTTTGTTGGATGGTTGACTAGGTGTTGGCTGGTTTGGGGGTGTAGGGACTGAACTGAACTGATTCTCCTGTATGAATTCATTCATGATCATACTGTGCTCTCTTCAAAATCTCCCAACAATGAGCGGCACAGACACCAGGACAAGTGCTGCAGGCTGGGAAGCGCTCATGTGTAATACAATGTTCACCTTAAGTATCACGGAGGCCAAAATAACGATGTGCATGCCAATGGCAAACACGTGCGTCAGATGGGAGCTGGAGCCATTTTGTCCTGTCACTCACAACGCTGAGCCTTAAAGGAATACTGTACCGAAAAACTCTGTTTTGAATACCAAACACTCCCCTCCTGTAGGTTTGAAAGGTGGCTCTGAAGCGTTTGTAGCTTGCTCCTTTGTCTGTCTGCACAACAGTTACAGTGGATTCCAACAGCAGTTTCATGGCGAAAAACTGTGTCCAAACATCCACAGTAACTTCTCAGTATACGTCTCTGGTATCCATATGCTCGGTATCTTCCAAAGAGTCATATTTTTGCCAAAAGATATCAACCCACAACTAAGTTTGTTTATGTTGGCCCTGAGCATAACAAGCTAACTAAGCAAGCAATGTGTTTATTTAGACTTATTTTGGTGCAAATGGTTTGGAACATATTGAGCATATGGAATGGCAGCTGCAGGAATAGACTGAGCTGTTTCTACTGACAGTTTGATACCTTTTTCCTGAAGCTGGGTTGCCATTAAAATGTATTGTAAATGGCATAAATTTCATGACTACAGCCTCTGTCCTCTCTAACTGACCAGACTATTCACAAAAACCTTCAACTTCAGTTCCTACTGCTACAAGGACATGTCCCTCTTACTCTGAGGGAACAAATGATTAATTCACAGGAATAATACCTTCATACCTGACCTTTGAAATGATATTGGGCCAAAATGATATTGGTTGTGACAATTTAGATTGGTTTTTGAATGTGTGTGACGCTCAGGAAAATTGTTACACTGTTAAATTCGTTTATTTTGTAAAGCATGTGTATGTCATAATCTCCTTCTGCACCAAGGGCGTCACATGATTACAGCATTACCGCACATCACCTTTCCTGGGGTCTCGGTAATGAGATTCACCATAAGTACTGGGCAAACCTCAGTGCTTCTGAATACCTTTTCCTGTTCCACAAATTACTGTTTGTTTAGTTTAGAGGACTGCAGATACACACCCTGTCTAGTGTCTAGAGACAGTAGGTAGAGTCTAGAGGTTTGGAGCTGTGCATGTGTCAGCTTTCAACCATGTTTTTTGTACCTTTATTTATTTAGAGTAGGTTTTCTGCACTTTATTTCAGATTATGTGCTGCTCCACATTTACACACCTTCACATCTGGAGGTCACCTCTGCAACCACAGTCTGATCTGTGGGGCAGCTCCACTAGTGCAGTTTGAGGTTAACCGGATTGCTCAAGGGCAGCTCAAAGGTGGTAATGAGGTTGGGACACTTTCACAAACCAGTTGGAATCCATTGTGCAAAAACAAGGATATGATCTCTCACTGGCCCACCCACCCACACTGCTGGTTAGCACATTTCCCTACTTCTGTTTTAAGTTATGAATCCAGGTTTGTGTGTGCATTGTGTCCCTGCATCAGCATTCACAATTAAAATGATTAGGATAAAGTGCATTTTACATGTTGTGTGGATACATTTTGATAGTTTCATTACAATGTGCACAGTTTCTAGTTATTATAAAATTTAAAGGGGGGCTTCACTGATTTTATACCTCAAGATCAGTTTACAAGTCACAGGGAGTACCACTCAGCCTGTAAAAGCCAATCTTCTTCTGAATGTGGGTATACACCAGTAGAAAGGGTCTTTAAAAAGTACGCTGTCAAATTACATTATGGGAAATGTAGGATCCAGTGTTTTTGGAGCTTGACCTGTACTAAGGACTAAGTGAAACTAAGTGATTGGAGAATTCTTTAAATAAAAAAACGTCCACCTTCTTCAATTTCTAGAGCTACATCAGCATAAACCTCTTGATGCTGTCAACGAAAGAGTACTAAGCTTGAAACACTTTGCTACCTGCAATGCTGCTGTCCAGAACTTTTTGTATTCTTTATGCCTCTTCATGCCTGCATTGTGAACTGAGTAAATTTAATTTCACATTGCAATGAAAATACTCTTGCAAAAAATATACTCTTCGTGCATTAATACTACTTAACCCTGACTTTGTTGGACAACATTTTTAAACTTTAAAGCATACACAAGTGTGTATTTTGCCAGAGACTTAAAATGAAAGGTTGACCTGCGAGTCTGGACACTGGGCTGCATCACACTCTCTACCATGAAAAAAAAAAGTGAATTTGAGTATTTTAGTAGCCTATAGTACCAAACATTTTTCCCTCATGTCCCTGTACTCCCCCTGTCACATTTTCCTAATCCTACTGTTGTGTTATAATAACTTGAACCTCCTATTTTAAAATGTATTTTAGAAAATGCAGTATTTTAGAATTAAACCATTCCATTTTTTTTTAAATTTAAGCTATGTTTAACTTAAGCATTTTTGATCACATAGAGATACTTTTGAATGCCCGTGGATGGCACCTTTAAGTGACTGCTGCTTGCATCAGTGGTGTTTGTCTGCTGCACCAGTGGTAATACAGAGTGTAGGCTAAATGTGGTTGATTATCAGATCAACTGGGCACACTGTATCTGACTGATGCGTTGTCACAGACAAATAGGCAGAAAAGGCTGACATTATGCCAATAAAATTATAAGATGGTGATCACTCTGAGGAACGTGCATCCATTATTTTGACATTTATTCTCCTTCATCACGGGCTGTTAATGATAAATGATAAATCACCACGGCACGGTGATATTTTTAGATGGGTGGGAGATGAATGAGGTTATGATTCTGGCCTCTGTGGTCGATGTAGTCAGCGAGGGTCTGGCTGTGCCCCTCCCCCGACTGTAGGTGATGGCTGCTGCCGGTAGTCTAGCAGCGGAGCGCTGATCAGTATTAATACGGGACCGCCTCTCAGCCTCACAGCCGATCTCTCTGCGGTCACCACTCACCGGAAGGCAGATCAGCAGCTGCGAACAGCCTGCGCACAGCCTCTCTCTTGTTTGCTTTGAGAATCTATTGGCCTGAGAGTCGATCGGTTTAAGGGAAGAGGCGAAACACCGGCAGGTGTTGACTAGCGGGGAGAAATCGCGGTGCAGACTGATGACGATGATGATGGTGAGGATGATGCATCTCTTCCCGTGCCTTTATGAATTACATCGCGTAATGTGAAGAGGCGTAGGGGCATTTTTTTTTCATTTCTTGCCTAACTGTAATGGTGGATTTCTCGCTCGCTCTGAGGCTACGTGTCTTGACGGGAGATCTGAATACTGCCCGTCTCTGAGAGCGCATCTCAGCATCGGCCTGCAGCGCTGCGCCATGGCCTTGGATGTCCAGACTTGCGCGGTGTTTACGGTGATCGCGGTTCTGGTGCTTGTGAACGTGCTGTTGATGTTCATCCTCGGTACTCGTTAATGGATCTGCGCTTGGGGCCCGGTTCGCAGCGCACCACACTTTCACACAGGAGAGGAGAGAAAGGCAGTGCGCGTTGGTCGAGAGCGGGGACACCCGGCGCTCCATCACGGCTACGCGTTGAAATGAATGACGTTGGTACAACATAATGTATTTCTGTTACCCCCTCCCCAATCCTTCGTTATGTCTTGTGTCCTCTCTCCGTTTGTGATAGCTAGTGTTGTCTGGTGGTGGTCGTAGTTGTGCGGATACAGGTCTGTGATGCTCTTACCCTTTCTGTGGTGACTGGAAATTCATATCCCCCGCATATAAACATGTCCCCCCCCACCCTACGTCGATCTCCCTCTCTCCTCCATGTTCTATTTTGTGGATTATGCGTATGGATTAATTTTATTCTATAATAATATGAATTTTAGATGAAAAAATGAATCTAATGGTCTTTTTTTAACAACAGCCTACTGCTGCGTCAGGACTTGTTTTCTTATTGTGATCCACTGTAGCCACATCCACAATATGGCAGCTAATAGCTGAGCAGTGATCTCTCCACTGAAGTAACTGTGATATTTGTAGCAAATTGCGGTGCAAGGGAGAGGTTTGTGCTGCTGATCATAGACTCTGGAGGATCATTGTAATCTCAGTTGAACAGTAACCAATAGCAGGCAGGGCTAGGCCTAATAAAGGAGGGCCTCCGTCACTCCAGGTTTCCCCCATTTTAGATGCAGCTAAACTCAGCTCCCATTTCATAGCCCACAATATTCACATTTCTCCCATTTGCAACATATCAACGTGGCACCTGTTTCTGAAGCCAACACGTTATTACACCTGGTCACTAAATAGCGACTAATAAAAGATTTATGTGCATATTTCTGACAGATGAAATGTCCTCCAAGTGAAAAGGAAGGCCAGGTGGAGATAAAAATGCCTATTTCCTTTTTTTTGCCACATGCAGTGGCATAATCTAATAAAGGATTGGAGGCAGGTGTCATGAATGTTGAATGAATGTCAGAAATAGATATGCTAAAAGCCTATCCCGGAGCTGTCCATGACAGTCCTATTAATAGGGACGGCAGGCTGGCTAGGTTTTGTGAAGATACTGTATGTGCTCACTCACACTCAAGACTAAGTGCTGTGTGTCTAGTTAAGTGGTAAATGTTGTACTGTAGGTGTAGAAAGAAGTGTTTGGCGGCTATGTATTATGAACACGGATACCTCCATCACATGCCATGGCATGTGGGCTGGTGCTTTCATCACTGTGTTACAACGCAGAAACATCCTTCCTAGTGGGGACCCCCACAGGACTGTGAACACAGCATCATAAGAGTGTATACTGCAGTGGTTATGGCTCAGTTAGCTAGCAGAAAAACATAGTGCTACTTACAGATGTGTGCTCACATGTGAGCATGCTTAGTTGTGTGTGTGTGTGTGTGTGTGTGTGTGTGTGTGTGTGTGTGTGAGAGAGAGATTGTCCAGCTGGGAGTCATCTGTAGTTCCTCTTTGAATCTTGAGTCGTGCATACGTCCCAAGTGTTCATGCATTTGTGATCCCTCCAGGGCGGGAGCCTCCTAATAGAGTTCTGTTAAATGCTGGGCTGTCAGAAGTGTCAATGTGCGGATGGCGTGTGCGAGCGAGACAACAGTGTGTGTGAGGATGTGTGTGTATTTCTCACCGGTTTCAGGCAGAGCATCTTTGATTGGCTCCCAGACTCAGGGTATAAGTGTATTACATAACAGGGTTGGCAGACACAGGGAGGACGGACTGCGAGACTCAATCGGTGCGTCGGAAAGAGGAGCCTCTTTCTGGAATACAGCACCTCGTTACTCGACATCGCAGGCTCAGCTCTTGTGGAGGACCATCGCCTCGACCATTTCCAAAAGAGATTTAATTATCATGATTGTATGAACTGGACTTCTCCATGCATACACTCTCTGAACAGTTACATGCCACAAACATGGTAAGGCTGGCTAAAGGCGTGTGTGTGTGTGTGTGTGTGTGTGTGTGTGTGTGTGTGTGTGTGTGTGTTTGCTCAGGGATGCTGAAGGTGCTTTGGTGCAGATGTGCTATGGCTAGAGATAGAGGAGGATGTTGGAATGCAGTGGAGCTGCCAGTGCAGTGAATGCTGATGTGTTGTGCTGCAAAGATGATATAAGCGAGTGAATCGACTTTCTGTTCTTCCATATTTCCTTGTCGGTCTCCATGTCTGTGCTTGAACATGAAGCAGAAAGCATTGTCATATATGCACATGTATAGGGATAGTTCCTCTGCACTCATTTGCATTGACCCAAATACAGGTTTTGCGGTTTAAAGATGTCTGTTTCGCCTTCTGATCTTTGATGCTGTAACTGCATTGTAATCACAATGATGACATAGGTCATTACAGCTGGTAGGCACACAGGTGATGATGAGCATTGTAGCAAGACTTCTCTGTGTGTGTGTCTATGTGTTTACTGTGTGCCATTTGATCAAGCTAGGTATGAGGTGGTGCTAAGGCGGGAATTGGGAAGATTGATTATGTAATGCTTTTAATTTATTCAGACATGTAGAGGGAAAAGGGATGCAATGTATTGGGAGAGGGCAGTGCTGATCTCATTAGGGAGATGGAGGGATGGGGGAAGGAGAGAACTGAGCAGGGAGGAACATTGGCTGTGAAAGGATCTCTATCTGTCTCTCTGCCTCGCTCTGTCTGTCTGTTGCCTATATTACAGCAGATTGATGGGGGCTGGAGAGATTGTGCTCAGAGTGAATGGGGCTGAAAATTGAGTGGTGCTGGGGTTGGGGGGGGGGGGGGATTAGGGCAAGCAGACATTACAGTGAAGGAGCAATAAGCAAGACTGACCTCGGTGCCAAGGCTCATCTGTTCTGTGGGTGCTGCTTCAGGCCGAGGTCCTGATGTCAGATGGTGACGGTCAAGTAGAACTGATTCGGCTTCCACTAGCTATTCTTGTATGGGGTTTTTTAAATTATCTCTAAATCAAATTCCTTTTCCTGAATCAACAATGATTTCTAAAATCTTTTGGAGTACTATTCATGGACTGTTCCCTTGGCAGCGTGACACATGTTTTTGCAATAATCCTCCTCTCTTCCTGTAGTGGAGAGATTTGAGATATAGGTTCGAGCTATTGTTACCCCAGCTCCCAGCTTTATGTGATACCTGATTGAGTCAACCTACTCAGTGACATCTTTGATTTAAAACCTGCATGCATAGCCCTACACCATATGTACCTTTGCATTTTACACTGACATGGAAATTATGACATTACTGGATTCACTAATGTGATTGGTCTGTCATTTTTTATATTAGTCACAGAGTGCTATTGCAGTTACTCAGTGGTCACTCTTTGTGTGTGTCTGCTCACAGAGGCACACACACACACACACACACACCTAAATTTGGAAATATTCTGGTGCACCCTGAAGCGTCCTTGCCTCATCCCAGCATCTTGTCATGACGACAGCTGTTCTTTCCCTTCCAGGCATGGATGTCCCTCCCTGTGTTCACCCCTCTGCCTTGATTGGCTTATATCCCGTGTAGCTGTCTCAATAAGCCACCAGGGAAGTAGACTTGTCTACAGGTAGAAGGGGCAATGTAGCTGCTGAGTATGAGAGCTTAGATCCTCATGGGGTGGTTCAGATGAAATACAATCTGCTGTTTCTCATGGACATTCTTACAAACGCACTGCATCAGCACATAGGTAGAATAGCATTTTTGTGCTGGAGTGATGAGGTGCATTTTAAAAGGTTTTCCCATCCAGGGATTTCATTTTATAAGACACAAAGCAATCTTAAAGGACTGAAGGAAAAAGCATAACAAGCTCCATTTACAGTGGCTCAATATTAATATGCAAAGCCTTAATACAAGTAAAGATCTAATTTAATGTCCATCCATGTGACATCCCTGTCTCCAGGCCTTTGATAACTCCTTACCTAGAGCCTAAGCAGCTCCTGTCAGGCTTGGTTAGCGCTGGCTGCTCTGCCCACAGCCCCAGGGACTGGATGCACAGTTAGCTCTGGACTGGAGAATGCTGCTAAACTCTACTTTGGAGAGAACAATTGGAACAAACAGTTGGAGCTGTGCCACAGATGTGTACAAGGATTTAACATACATGAAGTTGAAAAGAGTAGCAGCACATGTGCGTGTATGTATGTGTGTTTGTGCACGTCTCAAGGCAACAAAGCTAAGTCCTCAGTGTGATGGATGGTGAGGCTGTTCGGTAGATGGATGATGTCACACTCAGGTCCTTCTCAGGAACATTGTCCGCTGTCTCTTCTCCTTTAATGAGAACAATCTTTAGCCTCTCCAAGTCCCCTAAAGAATACTGATTACCTGACAGGCTTCCATGTCCTTGCACACTATGTTCAATGCATGCACGTAAAATAATACTCAGTCCATGTACATGCACACAAGTACAATTTAAACATTTTTAGTGCCGCATAATGTCCACATTATTTATTCATAATGCTAAAATCAATAGAAAAGATTTGATGAGTCATCCTTCCATGTTTTGTCAAAGACTGCGCTGCAGATAAAATAACAAGCCCTTGTGACAGCATGAAGGAAGGGAGATTATCCCTTCACATTTGTTTGCTCCTCAGCATTTATATTACATTAACACATGTAATTATTCTAATGTCATAATGGGCCAATTACAGTCCCTGTGTGGAGACTGGTGCTGTGCTTCTGAATGCTGTGTTGTTTCTCCACTAATGGCTCTGCCTTGTTTGTGTTGTTGTATTTTGTTGTGTTGTACTGTGGTCTGTGTCGGCTATTGTGATGTTCTATTTGCAATCCCTAAGCTGCCAGTGGGCCCTGGCTTTGAGGGTGTGTATTTGCATCCATTAGTAATCTGAGTGGGTTTAACAACAAGGATTCACACAAATCGAGGCCAAAATGAGGCTGAGTACTGAATTACAATCACTTTCAAATTTGATTTATATGCTGTTTTAGATCACGTGGCTCCATATTTATTGGTCAGTGTCTGCTGTCAGTGTCTGCTTTGCTGTTTCCACAGCAGTGGCTTCACGTAATGAGAATAAAGCATAAGATATGGCCTGTCTTTCTCTCCGATTTCTCCAGTTGATAAGTGGAGGTTCAATCGTCAACGCTGAGGCGGTATGGGACCATGTGACCATGGCGGACCGGGAGTTGGCGTTTAAGGCCGGTGACGTCATCAAGGTGCTGGATGCCTCCAACAAGGACTGGTGGTGGGGCCAGATTGATGAGGAGGAAGGATGGTTCCCTGCCAGCTTTGTACGGGTGAGTTAGCTGCAGCCATGGCTGGCCAGCGACCATAGACACAACACACACCCACTCACGTA
Source organism: Maccullochella peelii (assembly GCA_002120245.1). NCBI lineage: Eukaryota > Metazoa > Chordata > Actinopteri > Centrarchiformes > Percichthyidae > Maccullochella > Maccullochella peelii. The sequence continues at coordinate 233,451 of LKNJ01000273.1, forward strand.
CACGAATGGAGGCACATGAACATATGCTTGCTCCAAACACAGATACACACACAGTTGAATAATACTAGATTTTAATAATACATCACACTCAAAATGGGAAAACAGCTAGCTGTTGCTGATAAAATGCCTTTATCTGGTGTTCAGGGACAGCGAAACAAAGATGCTGATGAGCCCCTTTTTTAGTCTGGCATCACCTTCAACTCCTCCTACCCTTGAAATCCACTTAAATTACAAGGTCCTCCCTTTACACCATGATAATATAATCTCACCCATATCTGATCTCAACTAAATCCAGTTACTGATGCAGCTGCTGTATGTTATTCCATACTTCTTTTAATGAACTTATTGAAGGAAGAATTAGCATCCTTGTTATAGGTGGAGGCTTCCCCCGGGAGAGCACACATACACACACCCTCCCCCAGACACTCCTCATGGCCATCCCCACCTGTCCACCCTTCCATAATCACTCCTGAGAGGGCAGGGCAGACAGGCTGACTGACTGTAAACAAAAAAGTATCTTTCTGTTCTGTCATTCTCTCTCTCCAAGGTGGAACCCCACCCTCCTCAGCCCCAAACAAAACAGGTTTTCTATATCAACCCCATAGCAACTCCACGGTTCCAAAACACCACGTCAAAGGTGCGTTTTCCCAGCTTCATCTACCCATCCAGCCTGCCCGCCCACCCGCCCGCTCCAGTCTGTCCACACAACGTACCCTCGACATTACCAAACATTAACGTTCCCATGACTTTATCACATCATCCTCAACGGGGTCGATAGAGAGGCAGAACTGATGAGTCAAAAGTAAAATAATGTTAAGTGTCTTCTTAATGGCCTATACCCAAATTACTACAAATGTATTCATATAGAATTAGATGGATTTTGGAATCATTATTCCTGTTTACATTCATGGTTATTTCGATTTTAAATATTGAGTTTTATTATTATTATTATTATTATTATTATCTATTTACTATTGACTCTGACTATTTCTGAGTCTTAATGCTGTAGTTCTACGCTAGTAGTTCTTGTCTGCAGTCAGTGCTCTACCACCCGTCACTGCTTGTCTGTGGCGCTGCATTTCTCATCTTGTGTTTGGCATTCTACCCGTCGGTTCTTTGATGTTCTCTTGGCAAACTGTGTGTCATCAGGTGTTGGCTGCTGGACATCTGAAACCACGCTCACTTGGCCCTTTCTATGAGCGAGAGTGGAATACACTCTGTATGTTGATCTGTGTGTGCGTGCGTGAGGAAATTTTGAGGTTATGTTCGAGTGTATATGCATGCATATGTGCAGGGGGGGTGGGAGATTTTTTGGAGTCACACACAGGGCCGAAGTTGGGCACTGAATATCCTCTGGGCACTAGTCTCAGAAAGAGGCTTTTTTAAAACTCTGGAGTGTTTGGCAGTTTGTCCCTCACCTTTCTGACATGCTGGACCAACAGTTTCACTCTCTGTCCAAACTACCAGAGACCCTCTAAATGAAGCTCTGTGTGTGTGAGATGTGTGTTCATGTATGTGATGTGAATGTGTGTGTGTGCTGTGTGCATTCATGCTCATGACGAGTGGAGTTGTACAACTTAATATGGCAGAGATATGTGAATACCTAAATAAATACTTTTTTCAGATTTATACAACACTTAACTAAGCACATTTCTTATTCAAGTGCATGTGTGTGTGGCTCTGCGTGTGTGTGAATGTGTTTGCACTCAGCTGTGGGTGAACCAGGAGGATGGGGGAGCAGAGCCGTCCGAGGGGACCAGCGAGGTGCAGAACGGGCACCTGGACCCGACCAATGACTGCCTGTGTCTGGGCTCGCCCCTCCAGAACCGAGACCAGATGAGAGCTAACGTCATCAATGAGATCATGAGCACAGAGAGACACTACATCAAACACCTCAAGGACATCTGTGAGGTACTAAACACGTGCACACATCCACCAACACACACACACACTGCAGTTCCAGGGCAGGCTTTAATACCAAAGAGCCGATAGAAAAGGTACATGGAGGAACTGAATTAACTCAAATGTGTACGAGAGAAAAAGCAGCCCTTTTGATGCTACACAAGGGTCTAGTATAAATCCTTAACACTCCCACATTCACACTTTCATTCAAGGCACATTTTCAAAACAGTCCAAAAATAACTCTCTTTTTGTTACATATGAAAACACAATTTGTCAATTGTACACAGTAGTGGCAGCTGCCACACTTGAAGTGATCTAGTCCAGATTAAATTTGTCATTATATTATGAATCATGCCGAATCAAGTGACAAGCAAGAATTCACACCTAATATAATTAAACAAACGTCTTGCCATTTCTTCCATTTTTGGGAAGGCAAGCCTTTTATAAAGACACACCCAAATTTAAATTCTTTCATTCCTAAATTCTGTGAAGTCATATAATTTTGTGAATTTCTCTAGCCTAGTATGTATGGTTTAACATGGCATAGTGTTAGTCCACGGTGTAGCCTGAATGCATGTATAGTATAAATACACTATTTATTGTACAAACATTTTATACAACATGGAACTGTTAATAATGACTGGTCCTGTGTCCCTGTCTTGATATTAAAATCAAGAAGTCAAGAGGAAGCAGTGCCACATGATAACTGGTTCAATAGAAACAAATATCTATGGGAAAAGAAGGTAATTGATTGTTGTATTATGGTCATGTGAACTGGATTTCAGGTCATGACCAACCAGCTACGTGATTGTTGTATTTATGATATAAAACAGACCACAGTTATAATCAATCACTGTTCCCATCTGTTTGTTCTGCTGCTACGTTAAGTACAGTAGTTCATTGCCACCAGTTGGTCGTCCTGCTGAATCTGTAAAAAATGTAGCGACAAAATACAAGTTAGTAAAAGTAAGATTGCATAATTATATTTTTCATGTGAAGCAGTTGTTTCTTAAATGTTTGTTTTGTAGTTACATAGCAGTCATATCGGACTACAGAACACTATACCTTTGCATCATGCCTTTGGGTGGGCAAGGTTTTTTAGTGCAAATTCTTGCTGCTTATCTAATCATCTTTCCTTAATCCTTTGTATGTGAACCCCTTTGTCTGTATTCCGGGTGAAGCATAATGTTTAAAAATAGTTGCAGTAAAGCGTAAATTTCACCTTCTCACCTCTATACTTCGGAGTACACTGTGGGAGTACTTGCTATAAGCATGCACAGGCAAGAAGAGTTAATAGCCAGCTTTGAAAACAGATGTGGACAAGCCAGTCAAAGGTGAGATTTATGCTTTGTCATAACTGTTTTCAAACTGTGTGTTTCACGTAGTTAAAAGTAAAGGGTTTAAAGGTTTAGGAAAACTAAGCTGATATTTACCTGGTTCTTAATGGGACAATCCATGACTGTAGTGGCTGTGCTAGTCACTAAGGCGTCTACCATAGAAGATCTTAATGTAAAATACAAAATACATACAGATCAATTATTTTTGAAAGATATATATGATACTTTTTTTCAAATCGAGAATACCCCATTTAAAAACACTTCTTTCATTTTGATTGTTTGCATTGAACTTGACTTTAAGGAACAAAACAAAAAGGCTTAGTATGTGTATTGCACAAACAGAGAAAATTCTGGGTAGTGGAGTGTGAAATAGCAAAAACCTACCTCTTAGAGCAAATCTTTTCCCATAGTGCCAAAGCTTCAGGGAATTTAATTAGCCACAAGAATTGGACTGACAAATTGGGGCCACAGTTTGACCTATACAAAATAGTTTTTGACTCTACAGAAGCTTCTAAAGAGTCATAGTTCATTTTAATTCCAACAAACTATGTTTATGAACAAATATAGGCTTACATTGCACTTTTCTGTAGCATCTTCTGACTCATAGCCATCAGCCATGTCACAATTCAGGACCTGGCACTTAAACGGTATCGTCTTTGAAAGCCTCACCTTAGCTGTAACCCATGTTGTTGCAGGGCTACCTGCGCCAGTGCAGGAAGCGTGTGGACATGTTCAATGACGACCAGCTGAAGGTCATCTTTGGGAACATCGAGGACATCTACCGGTTCCAGATGGGCTTTGTTAGAGACTTGGAGAAACAGTACAACACAGAGGAGCCCCACCTTTCTGAAATCGGACCGTGCTTTTTAGAACATGTGAGTCCAAATAGTGTGTTCTGTCCAGCCGAGAGCAGCCATAATTGCTAATAATTTTGTTAGGCCTGTTATCTCAAGATCAGAACTTAATTATCTCGTTATCTTGAGATAACAGTTAAGTTGTGGAGATAATTAAGTCACCAGCAAACAGTTTATCTCAAGATAACGAGATAATTAAGTCATGATCTTGAGAAAACAGCTGTAATAAAATTTTTAGCAACCAGAGCTGCTCTTCTGTACATATTGACACTCCTCTCCCCAGCATGTTTTATTGAAAAGAGAATTCATTACATATTTTCCTCTCTCATTGTGTATCTTTCCATCTTTCCTTTATTCTACAGCAAGATGGGTTTTGGATCTATTCAGAATACTGTAACAACCACTTGGATGCCTGTATGGAGCTGAGCAAACTGATGAGGGATGGCAGGTACCAGCACTTCTTCGAGGCTTGTCGCCTCCTTCAGCAAATGATTGACATTGCCATAGACGGCTTCTTGCTCACCCCTGTCCAGAAAATCTGCAAATATCCACTCCAGTTGGCTGAGCTTCTCAAATACACTGCACAGGAACACAGGTACTGTACTTTCTGATCAAGGTCACATTTAATCTGCTGAATGTGTTATGCTTTTCGATGGCAGTTTTGTTTCTAAAAAGAAGCCATTACTGATGCATCATTGTGTTCCAGATGCATTGTGTTGCGATGCAGCCGATGCAGGTTTATTCTACTGAAGTGGTGATTATCCATGCATGAACTGAAGCAAATGTTGTTTTCTGTGGGTTTCTGTGAATGTTTTAGAGGCAAACATTTCATCAAGGAATCTCAATTGCATTGAAAATGACAGTACTGCAGTTCACAACCATGTCAAATCATTTTCATTTCAATGCATGGCCACAGGATCACTGCATAGAACTCTGGATATAAATAGATTGCAGATTAAATATGAATTTGGGCTTTTGCTGGCACATATACAATCATCAACATTATCTGTATACTGCATGCACAGCACAGTACACAGTATAAACATTTGCAGATGATCTCTCATGCACAGACGCATACGCGAGCATCCCAGATGTGCAAACTCATGCGTGCAAACCCACAGAAACACGGTGTAAGTGATTCAGCGTGTCTCAGCCAGCTCCAGGTCATTCACAAACCACGCATTCTCAGCCAGAGAGGGACAGGTGCCAGCTCTACCAGTGAGGCCTGCCAGATCACAGTGTTTGACTGTTAGGAGCTGCGGAGAATCTGCCAGATATAGGCCCGCTCTCTGTCACACACTCACAAACACACGCGCATTATCTTCCAAAGCGAGGATTGGATCATCACATCTAAGCCAGAGGGATACATCCTCTGTTAGCTGTGGATAGAGAAAGTGGCTGATTAGAATTAAATAGCAGTGTGTTATTTTGACTGTGTTCCAGCAGACTTACTGCTGTTACTTGAGTTTATAACCCCAGTCCTTTAATAGGCACTCTGTATCATTCACTACTGCAACACTACATGTCTTTTTTAAAGAGTGGCCGATCTCCAAGAGCTATAAGTTTCCCCTTTAACACCCCAGGCCCAGGACTAATTATGTATATACTGTGTCCGTAGTGACTATCGATACGTGGCAGCAGCGCTGGCAGTAATGCGGAACGTCACTCAGCAGATCAACGAGAGGAAGAGGAGGCTGGAGAACATCGACAAGATCGCCCAGTGGCAAGCCTCTGTGCTGGACTGGGAGGTATGTGTATGTATAGACTGTGGAGTAATTACCAAGCATCTGATGTTGTTTTACTGGCCAAATCTGGTCTGGTCTGTTTAGTCTTTAGTTTAGTTTTGCCTAGGGACAGAAGAACTTTTTACTCCATATATTTATCACTAAATGTTGACAGTTTTACACAAACTCAAGTTAACTTTTTGGAAACATTACATTTTGTGTTTGTGTATGCTTTTAAAATTCCTTAGGTAACTCCTTGAATTCCTTTTAATGTTTGTCTTTTAAACAAATTAAAATTGATTTTCAGGCTTTTAAACCTAGACATAGATAGGAAAACAGACTTTTTACTCAATATAGCTAAATCACTAAATGTAGAAAGCTTTACACAACCTTAAGTTAACTTTGTGGAAACATTACATTTAATGCTTGTGTATGCTTTTAAAATTCCTTTAACGTTTCTCTTGTAAAGAAGCTAAAATTGAATTTGTTTCCCTGGACTTTTGGGCTTTCAGACCTAGACATAGATAGGAAAACAGACATTTTACTCAATATAGCTAAATCACTAAATGTAGAAAGCTTTACTTTGGGAAAACATCTAATTTAGTGTTTTTGTGTGCTTTCAAAATTTCCAATCACTCCTTTTATTTTTTCCTTTTAACAACCCAAAAAGGAAATCTTCTCAGCTTTCTCTTTCATTCTTTCAGACCTACACATGACCCTGCATTAGATGACTGATTGTCTATATAAGTCACCTTTCCAACATTGTTTAAAGTAGTAGTCTGGCAATTTAGTGCTGCACTTTCACAAAGTTGGGAGGCTTGTAAGAGACACATAAAAAAAAAAAAAAGATCAAAATCGATGCAGCAGAGGCCGAGATATCCTGAATCTTAGTCACTAGTGTCGAGGTCCAAAAAATGCTGAATCCTACATTTCCCATAATGCAAGTGGGACATTACATATTTTTGTTCGACTTTATTATTATTATTACCAGGGTTAATTCCTCAGACTGATTATACAGATCAGTTTTCATAGGCCGAGAACCACTTACCATGATGAGTAAACAGATCTTTCCTGTGTGTGTTAAATTAGGGCTTTTGGCAGTTGCATCAGTTTAATAGTCCTGTCTATGAGTATCTTCTTTATTTGATAAATTGCGTATCTGTGTTTGTGTGTGTGTGTGTGTGTGTGTGTGTGTGTGTGTGTGTGTGTCTGTCTAGGGGGATGATATCTTGGACAGGAGCTCGGAGCTCATCTACACTGGGGAGTTGTCATGGATCTATCAGCCGTATGGACGCAGCCAGCAGCGAGTCTTCTTCCTCTTTGATCACCAGCTGGTCCTCTGCAAGAAGGTAGGTTCTCTCTCTCGCTCCCTCTCTCTCTCTCTCTCTTTCTCTCTCTCTCGCTCTCTCTCTCTCTCTTTGTTCAGTTTCTTCTTTTATTTTTTAAGACTTTGTTGGCTGAAAACGAGCTGACAAGCTAAAAAAACACACCCTCAGCCTGTGTTCTCAAAAGTTGTGTATCACACAGGGCTGGTGACGGAGATGCTTGAAGACAATGTGACTGTTTCAGCCTTACTCGAGAGCTGCAAATAGATTACATAACACCGTATGAGACGCACAGGCCCTCAGTGAAGATGCGTTCAAATCCTCAGCACCTTTCACAAAATGGAGCTGTGGTTGTTTGGGCTCTAATGCACCAAGGCTGTGCTCTCCTGTCAGACGGATGTTCACGCTCGGCTAGGCTCTACAAGACGTGCACACAGAGACACAGACACAAATTACACAGACAAACACACACAGAAAAAAGTAACAAAGACATATAGATGCACTGACTTGTGTTTTTCCATCCTTCCCTCTGTCCTCATTTCCCCCCCTTCTATCATGGTTGAACATCTCTGACACCAGAAATGAACTCCAGTATTTCTGCCGATCACCACGTGTGTTAGCTGCTCTGGTCCACTAAATAAAGTCTCCTCCAAGACACACTAAATTATAAATTCTAGTCTTTGTGCTGTACATCCTTCTCTAGCATCCTCAGTACAGCATATGTAATGGCAGCCCTCAGGGTGTGTTAGTAACACGTTGCATGTAGCCTTCCATCTTTTCCTCTCATCTCTTCCTTATCAGCACACGGATGCAGATTTGTCTCTGCACGCTTGTTAAAAGATGCCTGTTCTTTATTTTTATTTTTTTTTCATTCCTTGACCTTGCAGCGTGACTGGATGTTATTTGGTCCCAAGAAAATGGCCATGATGAAGATTTTTTTTACGTGCCTGTCTTATTCCCCAAAATTATGAAAGTTACATAAGTTCAGGTTACCTGTGGTTGATGAACTGCTGTAGAGCTTCAAAGAATTAGTCAGTTGGCAACTATTTTGATGATTAATTAATCAATTTAATTGTCATTTTTTTAAGCAAAATGACAAATATTCTCTGATTCCACTTCTCCAATGTGAGGATTTGCTTTTTTCTTTTGTCTTATGTGATAGTTAACTGAATATCTTTGTATTTTGGACTGTTGGTCGAATCACTTGTAAGATGTCAACTTGGGCTTTAGGAAATTGGGATGTGCATTTTTCACAGTTTTCTGACATTTTATAGACCAATAGAAAAAAAAATACATGGGAGATTAATCAATGATGAAAATAATTGTTAGTTGCTGCCCTACACTGGTGTACTTATATAGTTTTTTGTATATTTTTATGGGGCTACTAAAAATGACACTCAAATCACATATTGTGTCACATATGTGTCACAAACCACCCTTATTCATTTGGGGATGAAAAATATAAAAACAACCTAGAGGTTGAAGGAGAAAATCACCATCAGATAACCACTATTCATAGTCACAATTCTAGTCACATATTGGTGCACTATGTTCACTGTCTGTACTATATAGTGTTCATGGCATGCCCACCACTTTCTGCTAACAATCCCATAATGCAATGCCTCATATTTTATAGCTGTGAAAATTACCATTGTGTGACTACAGCTGTCAGTGATGACGCAAAATGATGATGATAAGTATGTGTCCGAAATTTCCATTTACTGCTCACTACTGAGTAAACGACGATGTCCATTATATAGGGAGTAGTGAATGAGTGAATAGGGGAGTGATTTTGGACACACTGTATGTCTCAGACACCATATTACTAAGGTGGTTAGACTGTCAGTAGTAGACTGACAGATGCGGTCCAATAGAGCTGCAGTGATTAGTTGATCAACAGAAAATGAATCTAAAAACTAATCTGTTAAACTATTTTGATAATCGATTCATCATTGAAAAGAAGGTTTTAAAGGCATCTACTAACTAGCAAGACTAACAAGAGTCTCGAAAATGATCAGAGTTGAATAAACACCTGTGTGACACAAACTGTCATCAAAAACTGACCATTGTAAGCTTCACAAAGATGGGATTTATCGCAGTATTGTTGTGTGGTTGTGCATTAGATGTACTGGTGTACCTAATTGACTAGTAAGTGTTCTTGCCATTGTTGAAATAGTACTTTCTACATTTTGTGATAACAAGTGTCAAGCAGATTTGCTGAGAAAGTTGGCTTTCTGCAATGTGTGTGGAAGGTGTTTGCATGTTTGGGCAGCAGATGGAAAGGATTGCATAAGACAGACTCACAGGATACCAAGGGCTTGTTGACACCTCTAAGGTTCAGCACACACGCATACACACATTAACAGACATTCTCCCCTCCTCTTCTCCAGGATCTGATACGCCGTGACATCCTGTACTATAAGGGCCGCATCGACATGGACCGCTACGAGGTGCGGGACGCCATAGACGGGCGTGACGACGACTTCAACGTCAGTGTGAAGAACGCCTTCAAATTGTGCAACAAAGACAGCGAGGAGATCCACATCTTCCTGGCCAAGAAGCCAGAGGAGAAGATCCGCTGGCTCAGGGCCTTCCACGAGGAGAGGAAGATGGTGCAGGAGGACGAGAAAATCGGTTAGTCACACACCTCTCTGCACCTCCTTGTTTGGAAAGCATTAGTTTCATTCACAAGGGGCGATTGTATTTGCTGCAGCACATTCCAAGTTGACTTTTTTAGCACAAAACATGACTTCCCTGTGTAATGTACGTAACGTTGAAGCCATAGAATCAGGCCTTAGCTCTGACTGGCTGGGTCATGCTCAAAATGTTGTCAAACTGTTCATCTTGTTGTGTACATGTACATCTTAGGACACACTGAATAATTATTAGCATTAAAGTAGGTGTTGCACTTTATCATGACTTTATTGTGAAAAGCTAAACCTAAACAACGCTTCATAGGGTGCCTTCAAATGGAACTCGGGAGCTCGTGGTTACAACATGGGAAGTCGTGTACACGATATGCTACATGGACGCCAAAAGACTCCTCATTGTTCTTGTGACATTCCTAAAGTAATGCGGAAAAGCTAAAGCATGGGAATATCAACATTTTCCTTAGACATATTATTAAATTATGAAGAAAAACTCTGTATGGCTAAAATTACAACATATTAACTTAATATCCACCGAAAATTAACTTCCATGGCCTCTGCTGTTTCTGAAAACAGCAGAGGCCAACTCGTGAACTCTGAGCTTTCAGAAAATTTCCACTTCCGAGGTCGTGAATGGGGGGGGCGTACTTATGGACTCATCTCGTAAACACGGTAAACACGACCTCATTGAAGGCACCAATAGCTGTTTTTTTAAGTCACGGTAAAAGGCAACTTCTTGTGGCTTATTTCATCCTTTTTCGCATGCATTACAGCCCGTGTGTGGAACATTTGTCAAACATACAATCTTGTTTGTGGTTTAGGTTTTGAGATCTCTGAGTACCAGAAGCGACAGGCGGCCATGACAGTGAGAAAGGTGACCAAACAGAAAGGTGAGGCAACAAGAAGATATCAGGTGATTTCCCTTTTCTTTTCCTCGCTGGTGTGCTCTGTCTTCTCATCGCTGTTTACTCTTCCCTTAACCTGCTCTCTTTTTTGTTTTACTCTCTACACCTTTTTTTAAACATGCCTACTTTGTTTATGAATGGACCTAGACTATCTGTGTACTAAGTAAGCTAGAAATGTCAAGTGGATTCATGTCTTCTCGCTATATTACCTTTAATATTTTGCGTCTGAGTTAAATGTCTGTCAGCCCATACACAAGGACGACTTGATATGAGTTGTAAAGCAGCTGTTAAGCATCAATGAAAAGACAGAGGGCTGTTTGCATGATTTATTGAGTTTAAAGGGTGATTCCGGTGTTCATGACATGTGGGTCCTGTGTCACGCTTGTCTTGGAAAAATGTGATACCTCAGACAACTGTTTGCATTTTTTCTGTTACTGAGTTAGGGTGGTTGTTGGCGCTTATCACTTCCATTTACATCCAGATTGTCATTAGTATACCCTAAACAAAAATTACCCTTTTTGGTTGATACTTACTTCTGATGTGGTTTATATTTATTTTGTTTTGTTAGAGCATTTAAAGGGAAACTCCGGTATTTTTAAGCCAAGAGTTTTGGAATTGGTCCAGTAGATCTCATCTGCGAAAAGTACATCCACTGAAAGTGCTTGTTTTTGCCAGTGACATGCTCAGACTGTTATTCAAAGTGTCTGGCAAGATTATGGAAAGGATCCCTACAGAGACAGACCGTTTTGTTAAAGAGTAAGATCCTTTCGTCTTCTTGCAACAACTCAACCTCTCGCGAGATTTCAGAGCGAGACTTTTCCTTGAGCGAGACTTTCTGTTTCTGGTTAAACAAAAAAGATCTTACTCTTTAACAACATGGTCATTTCGTCATTTTGACCCCAAAATTTGTAAAAAAAAAATAAAAATAGGGCCCAGGTTTAAAGATACCAGAGTTTCCCTTTAAATTGTTGAACATGGAGCCTTTACCTTACATTGTGTAATCTAGTACAATGGAACAGCATGACACCTTGAAGTCAGGAGACACCTTAGGGCGATTGTGTTACTTTGTCTTTTAACAAGTTCTGTTTATGTCAAAACACTGTTAACTCCAGCAGCTGCCATCTATCTCAGTAACAGGAAAACATGTCAAACAAGTTATTCAAGATGCTACTTCCTGACAAACCATCAGACAGAGGACCCATATGTCCAAACTGCTGGTATCATCCTTTAAGATTTAGCCATTTTAGTGCGAGGCTAGATGTTTGTACATTTACCATTACTGATGTTCTTGCTATTGCCAGTTTCACAATAAGCATGACCATCCATTAAGGTATTGATTAACCAATGACCACTGCTGGAATGTTCTCTCTGACATTAGGATCCCTGTAGATGTCTGTCAGAAGTAAATGTTGTGTGTTTCTAAGTGCTGTATGTGTACATGGCTGGCACAAGGTGAAGTACTCTCTTGAATTTCAGATTCATTTATAGATTTCATCTTGAGAAAGAGGGCCATGTTGTATGGACATGGTTTGAAAATGATAAAGGTATATCCATTAGAGTTCTCCTTAGAGCTAGCACAATAAGATGCCATGGCAACTGCTAAGCAGCATTGGGAGGTGTTGTGATTAACGTTGGCATTGGAGCATGCAGTCACAGTCCAATCTGTTTACAAGCATTATCTTGTCTATCCAAGATAAACAGGTTCCACTAACACAAATAGATCAAACCCTTCTAACTGCTAAAACAGTGTTTGGCTGTAAAATACCTGTAAAAAAATAAATAAAAAAAAGACACTGTTCTCATCTTTTCATTTTTAATAAGGTGCCATGGCAACTTTTGAATATTTCATCTCCAAATATTGATTGTATCTAATTTTTCAATTGCACTAGCATAGTTGTGATGCTTGTAGACTGTAGCTAAATGACTTTGTAGGCTGTAGTTAAATGCATATTAACAGCTTTCTGTTGGCTCTATTTTTGCCACTCTTGTGTTCTCAAGTGTCAAGGGTGCTATTCAAACAAACGTGCTGTCAACAAACATGGAAGAACAATGTCCCTTGTCCAAATGCCTGGTTTCATCATTGTATCAGATGCGATCTGCTGGTTCTCTTGTTTGCCTGCTACAGACTTTGATTGAATAGCATCTTTAGTCTCCCTTGTGTCATTGCTAGAGCTGAATTCCACGTCTGTCCCAATTCAGCCGTCATCATATGATCATACTGTGTCATATCTCAGGTTTAATATGCAGGAATGTTAACACTGAAGGCTCATTTTGTACGTCTATGTGCCTGTTGTCTTTGGACGCATGACTTGATGTTGTGTTGTGTCTGTTCCAGATACATTACTGACAATGTTTCCTGTTTGCTATCCACCTCCCTTCTTTTTCTCTTCTGCTTTGTGCCCTGCACTGCCTCCTTGTCCCCCCTCCCCTTACAACCCCCTCTTGCTCTTTTTTGCACCTGCCTTCCTAGGTGTAAACAGGTGCACGCCCCCCTCATACCCGCCCCCCCAGGACCCCCTCAGTGCGGGGCAGTATGAGGTAACGGAGGACATGGCACAAGGAGAGGTTTTTGAATTCAGTCAATCCAAAAGAGGCCAGGCTCCTTTCTGGCAGAATTTTAGTAGATTAGCTCCATTTAAGAAATAGACACACAGACTCTTCTAAAGGACCAGCTATTTTTCTTAGAAGCACTAAACACTGGATGATCATGTCCCATGACGAAGAAAAATACGAAACACACACATACACAAGAGACTTCGACGTTAAGGACCAATGTTAATATAGAGTGTGATTGGAAGCAGCAAGAGGACTGAAGACTTGAGAAATTGAGAAAAAATAAAACTTTACAATTCATATATGTTAGTAACGTTCTTAGTTATCATGCTTCTCCAGCCGAGTCAACTGTCATGAACTCTTTCCCTTGGATTCTGCATATTCGCACCATCTGAATGTCCTGGAGTTATTGAGATTGTTATATTATTTCTTTTTTTTTTTTCTTTTTTTTTTCTTCAATCCGTCATCTGGAAAGAAACACAAGGCCAAGCCAGGGCATTCCCAGTAGTATGATCGTGTCCAAAGCTGAGATCTTGCTGTGCTGCTATGTGAGATTGCTTGTTGCATTCTTCTGAATGTGAGATTGAATTAACGACAGGCCTCAGCTGATGGCTGTGGCGTTTCAAGGACCTGTGAAGCTCGAGTGATGGCATCATCTCTGAGTTAGATCCATTCCGCCACTGATCACAGACCGGTCAGGCCATCTCTGCTCCGCTGATGTCTGGATCTCCTCCTCACTCTCAAAGCTCCTCCATATTCCTCTCTCTAGCTGTTTGCATATAGTAGCCCCTCTCTTCACCGAGTCTGATGTTCACAGTGTTTCCCTCACTCTCTGCATCCCTCTGCTTGTCCTCTCTATCTCTCTACCCACCCGCTCCGCCTCTGTGAGTCAGCGGCTCTCAGAGGGACGAGCTTCATTCTTTTGGAAGCCTGCCATTGGCCATGATATGATGGGTCAGGGAGCAAATCTATAGTTGGAACATCAATAGAATATTTACATCCTTTCACCAACCACTTTTGACAGGGTATTCATAACCAATCATGTCGGGGGGGGGGGGCTGTGGGTTGCATTTGACGGAGAGCATGCCGATCAGATGAAACAGCTGGGAGCAGGAGATAGGCAGGCTACGGTCCACCTGCCTTGTGCCAGAGCCCCTCCCCACTCTCCCCAGAGACCACCCCTGTAGCACTGTGCTGGCAGCTCACTGGGTGTTTGGAAAGAGCACACCCTACCTCCGGAAATTCCACTGAGAGCTTAAAGTGAAGTTGATGCGTTGGCCAAGGTCTAAAATAATATCTCTTTTTCTTGTCAGCTGTAAAAAAAAAAAAGTCTTCTTCAGTTGACTTAATTATTTCGTATCGCTCACATTGTAAAAAGCACAGCACTTATTCAGTCTGAGGATCTCTCATTGGAGTAGGAGCGATGCAAACATGCGATGCCACAGTGTGAGAAAGTAGAAAGAACCCTGACCAGCACAAGGGGAAATGGTCAACAAAATGGCAGACATCATAAATGAACAGGACAACTATATCAGGTGGATGTGAGTCAGTGTAGAATGCAGAAGTGTGAGCCAATACCATAGGGCAGCGGAGAGGTGAATTTAATCTGTAACATGCAGGTGTCCTCTGACAGATTTGTGCATCTCTAAAGACTGCAGCTTCAAATCTTGGCACTCCTCCCCATCACGTTGTTTTCCAGATCTGATCCATGTTCCGGCAGTTAGCTCGGCCCTGTTGAAGTGATTTACGAAGGACTGTGGCCTGATCAGACTGATTTGTTTAATCAACGATGTCCCCCGAAGCTGCTGTTAGCGAGATCCCGTGCTACTTCAACAGAGATGTTAAATAAGAGACGATGTACTGAGGAGAAAGTACCAAGGTGTATTCTTTTCTACAGCTGGAATGTAAGTGACACATCTGTCCTTGGTTTGTGATCATATTTTGACCTCAGATACAGAAGTACATTTTGTGTTGAATTATATCACCTGATGGACAGTACATGTACAATATGACAACTTGTGCAATGTGATATATCATTATATATCTTCACTATTCACTACAACGTGATAGGAAAGAGTTATATATCGTTCTATGTCATTTGTTTGCCTTCTTATAGGCCTTATAACCTATTGGAAAAAAAGACTTTAGAATTGCTTTATTTGTCGTGTAATTTATGTTTTGTTTCAGTAAAGAAAGTTGAGAAATGGGTGAGTTGGCTGCTGGTGTCTGTAGAGATGGCTCCCAGTGAGATTGTTTTGGAAGATAATTCCCCCAGTCTGGCACAGCAAAAAGATATGGTTCCCAGGCCATGATAACCTCAGGTCCCGTGCTACGCCCGTACCCCCCCTCCCCACACACACACACACACACACACTCTCCCTCACCCCCACTCCCCTGGTCCACGCCACCACGAGAACCAACATACAGACACAAGCATGCAGGCAAACACAGACACATAATCATGCGCACTTGCTGGCCCGTTCTGCTGCGGAGAAGAGAGATGCTATCTAACAGTGCCTTCCAGCATTCCACTAGTGATTATCTATTCAGTTTCACAGGCAGATTTGAATTAGTCATGTATTATCCCTTCAGTGTGGGACTTGCATCTCTCTCTCTCTCTCTTCTTCTCTCTCTCTCTCTTTCTCTCATACACGCTGGGAATTCCCTCGTTCCCCAGTGCATGAGATCCACTTGGACAGAAACTTAGAGGTCAGGCCTTTTTCCATATGAGTAGATACTGTGCTGTCTGACTGAAACACCTTATTATATTATATCACACTTAACATAGCGGTAATTTTATTGCACAAAAAGACGTTAATTCTGATTTCAGACGTTTAGAAACTACATAGAATTCCTTTATTGCTATCTATTTAACATGCTGAAAGATGGTTTCATTTGAATATATAGTAGGAAACAGATTTTCATTAGTCAAGTTAGGTTTCACATTTCAATGTATATTATTAACAGTGAGTTACGAATCAAAAGAAGAATCATCTATTTTACCTTTATCAGCTACACACTGTAAATAATGTAAAAAGAACAGATCATATATTTGGATATTGGTATTTTGCGTTGGAGACGAATGTTGTTCCAGTTCTAGCGTGCGGTAGACCTCAGTACCAGGTAAATGCATGCTTGTGGCATCCAATATTTTGCATGAGACTTAAGACAACTCTTAACAGATTGTTTAGTTTCATTTAACTTCCAATGGGATTTTTTCCACAGCGCAGAAACCATTCATTTGTGAACCCATACCATCTCACTAAAGGGAGTTATTTTCTCTGTCCACCTGTCTCCTGCTCACTACACATCAAAGACTGTAGCTTCTGTTTTTATTTATTGTCAAGTAGAGGGGAACGTCTTTCCTCATGCTGAGTCAAAGACTGAACTGCTGATAGGTGAAATGAAAGGCACTGATGCTGTCTTTGCCCAGATATAATGGGTACTATAGTATAAACTGTAACATTATTTTCAATCTTAATTTTTTTTCTTTTCTTTGATTCCAACCTACACTGTCATGGTCCAAAATGCTGGTTATTATTTTTGGAATGCCATTAACCGCGGAGGCAAAACGGGTATCATTTTTCTATGACAACGGTGAACCAAATAGGAGTTAGCACTGATCATGGGTGTTTGTGTATAGATTTGTAGTCAAGCAGAAGATCTGAATAAATGCGAAACCTCTCGGGATGAGCTAAAAATAAACATAATCCTCAAGATGCACACACACACACACACACACACACTTCATTGCAATTCATATCATGCTGTTGTTTCTACTTAAGAAATGATTATTTCAAGTACAATTACTTGACAGTACAAATTAATTCCTCACTTGTATTTATTGAATGCAGTATTAAATAGTACCGTTTTGGCCACGTTGTTAAAAGGATGTATATATTGGTTTTATTTTCTTATATATAATTATCATTCTGACCTTGTACTGAGAGCTGACAGGACAGCCTTCTGTGCAGTTAAAGTTTTTTGGGGTTTTTTGTTCTCTCTCTTTCCAGTCATAAAACCAAGACAGCCAAGTTAGCAGAGGTTGCTCAGATTTATGTAATTCCTTTTAGCCCAGGGTGTACATGAGCCGCTAACCACGTCCGCTCACATTTAGCATAGCAACATCTTCAGTAGGAACTCCTTGCAGTTGGTTAGGCAGTCCGGTGTGGTTTCAGAATAGTCAGGGTACAACAGAGTCTTCAATGAGCCATATATTGATGTGGTGTTCAATGACATCAAGGTTAACAGAAGACTGACATCCCACTTTTGGAATCTATTCATTGTATAATACCATCTAGTTTGAGGTCTGGATTTTTGCCTATCACAGAAAACTTTACTCACAGTATCCATATCCTTTTGTCACCATATGCAAACATTTGTCTTTTTTTTTCTCGCTGGCCTTTGAGTTTGATTATTTGTTGTAGAAATGAAAAATAATGCCTATTCAATCCAGAAACTGTGAATGGGAGAGTGGAGATGTCAACTGTATGTACATTATATGTTTTGATGTAATCAGAAGCACTGGGAATATGTTGTACTTTGCTGTAAAAATAAATCCATATCTGATATAGCTGTACTTTTGTTGAAAATAAAACCTCTACAGAACTGCGTGTCCAGGCGTCAATTTATGAGTGAGAGCATTGTGCTGGGTTTCCTGTCGTGTGACATCATTTCCTGTTTGTAGGACCCAATTCCCGACAGCTGACACACTCACTCCTGGATGTATCACAGAAGAAAGAAAGATGGAAGGGCATATAAACACAAGATAATAACATTTCCAGGATGGTGTTCACAAGTCACAAAAGAATGTTTTCAACAAACTTCCAACCTCAAACTGTAGCCTGCAAATAACTATGCTGCAATCAATAAGTAATGAGATTATGCAAATATCTTCTCCCAGTTGGCTGTGCTGAAGTGTAGCCCGATCACTCCGCTTCCTAGTGTTTTGAAGTCCACACATGCAACACTGTTTTTCAGGCAAGATCTAAGACATCCTGGTGCGCTGCAGTCTGTGTGTTTGTGTGTGTTTCTACAGCTCTTTCTGGATGTCTAAATAACTGAAGTGAGACTATATTTGATTGTGTAATGTCACCTGTGAAAAGGACAGGGATAAAGAAGAGGCATTAACGTGTTCAAAACTGCCAATGAGAATCCTCAAATTTCAAAAAGTTCAAAAGCAGTATTACTGTGGTCTCTAGTGGTCAACCACAGTGTTACACTTCCCAAGGACATGGCTGATTTTCCAACATAGACCTCTTCAGGATAATCATCTGTCTGTGTTTGACAAAGACACTTCAATGACCTTTGTGGAGCTATTTAAACTTATGCTATTTGATAAATACATATATGGGTAGTCGCAAACTTAAATCTGTAAAAATGTATAAATAATAAAAACAAGAATTTTCAGCACTGGGACAGTACAGTGACCTCTAAAGGAACCAACAATATTACACATTGAGATTGGTTGTGTGAGTGTCCGTTATCTTGTCCTACTTGCAGGAAAATATGGCAAAGCTAGAAATCAAAATCCAGTCATGAGAGTACAGCAATGAGGTAAAAAAAAACACACAAAAAAAACATCACTGGCCATACATTATATTCTGATAATGTGAGTATCATATGAGTTCAGAGGTGTCGTGCTTCAGGTAGGTCCTCAGGATCAGAGGAATGTCCAAACTCTCAATGGCAGGCTCCTTGTTGGCAAGGGGGAGGTATCTTCGAATTGCTAACCGAGTCTGGGACATCAGTGTTTTGGGACAAACTGGAGCAGAGACAGACAAATAAAGGTGAATCAACACTAGCATTTTGAGACATTCCACACTTCAATGCTCACAGAACTATATTGAGTGTCTCACCTCTCTCTTTGAGCAGCAGACCCAGAGCTTCATTCTGCTTTGTTGTCTTGTCAATGATCAATGTAGGCAGGTACACGTCTGCCCCAAAGTCTATGAGAAGCTGGATGTACTCCACCCTGCAGCCATAACGGAGACACACCTCCAGAACTGTCTTTGGCTGCTTTATCTTGGCCAGCATCTTCTCATCTGTGCAGTTGTAGTTGGGGTTCGCCCCATGGAGAAGGAGCAGCTTAAAGCAGTCCAGGTGTCCATAAACAGCTGAGATGTAAAGGGGCCCCCTGCAGGTTGTGGCATTTGAGGCCCACTCTGGGACTTTGGGTCTGACGTCCACCTCGGCACCGAACCGCAGCAGCTCTCGGAGCACGTGTATGTCGCCCTCCCGGGCGGCAGTCAACACCGGGGAGCAGTTGTTGTACTGGCTACCATTAGGATCGGCTCCGGCCTTCAGCAGGGCAACCACACAGTCCAGATGTTTCCCACTGACAGCTGTGAACAGAGGCGTCTGGGCCTTCACGTCCAGGCTGTCAATCTGGATTCAAACACAGCAGTACACCAACATGTTGTAACAGTAGGAAACACACAAATAGTGATTTAAGTGAGGTTTTTGTAGTGCACTACTATTAAAGCTGCATTATTGTTTTGGCTGTAAACACAACATTGGGATATTCTTACCTCTCAAGTTGGTCTTGGCAAAGAATTCCAAAATACACTGAGCAAAATTAGCATTAATTTACTTACCTACTTATTTTAAGTCCCATAATTCACTCTCCTTTTAGCTCTGTTTCGGTCTCCAATAACTCCTAAGGGAAATGTCTGGTTTTTTTGCAGCCAAATGCTCCACTATTTCTCCAGCTAGTCACTAACATTGTCCATCTGTCATTAGGTATTGGTCAGGTAGTGTATAGTGGGTTTATCAAAGCTTTTTTGTTTGCCTGCTGTTTCTGGAAATAACGTTTGCGGAGCATTTGAAGGACGGAAAACCAAAACAAAGAGCTAAAAGGTTCTGTAGAACTGAGACACTGTAGTGTTGGGTAATAATTGTGTGTGGGCTTCTCACTACCACTGACCCTGTTCATATTTCGCTCAGTAATTCGATCCATTATTTATATGCAGCTTTAATGCGCTACATGTGAAAATCTCACTTCTCATTTCTTCATTTATAATAAATGAAAAAGACCTGCAGGAAGAATGTAGGAACTTTTTTTGGCTTTTAAATGAAATGTGGGGTGGCTGAGTGCAGTATATAATTTTGGTTATTAAATAGGATCCTTATGTCCATTACCAGCAGGCACAGCTAGTGTCCCACCCGCCCCCTCTACACCTACTTTACAAAGAGCCATCTTGCCATGCTCATCTGAAAGCTGTACAACAAAATGCTCTCTCTGTATCTTACCTCTGCACCATGCTCCAACAACAACTCCAAGCACCTCAGGTGTCCCAGAGCAGCAGCAGTGCGCAAGGGGGTAACTGGAACCCCCCACCCGCTTCGAGCATTGATAGACTTCCTGTAACCCTCCTGAGACAGAAGCTCGGAGAGCAGCGTCACGTCGTTGCTGCTCACGGCGTTGTTCAGGGCCTGACACTGATTGTTGTCCTCATCCTCCTCCTTAGGCTGCAGCAGGGAGAAGATCTTAGAAATGTCCATCAAACTCATGTTGACAGCTTGGCTCAGAACCATAATGTAACTGCAGGCTAAAGTCAAAGCCCTTCCATCTGCAATGGCAAAAATGTCAGAGAAAGATGATAATACACCCAAACACATACACAGCAGACATACTCTTGTCATGTTGGGTTATTTTTTTTAGCCATGAGTTTTATTTCAACAGAACAAAATTCTACATGAAAGTAAAAGAATGACGCTTCTTATCATGATCATGCAGTACTACCATAACACAAGCCACTTCGTTTACATGACATAATTACTGTATATCAGACAAATCACAGTAATACGGCTTACTGTAAGAAAGGCTTCTGAGCCATACATGAGTGTATTTTTTACTCATAGACATACAAAATGGATGCTTTTCTGCTAAAGCTCCACAGAATTCGCTCAGTAGAAACAAAGTGACGTGGTTTGTGTCCACAGCAGCAAACTGGAGCTTACTGCAACAAGACACTTACCTCATCTAGTCGCTTGCTGATGTTATTTCCAAAGACATTAGAAGAGAAGCGAAGTTAAAACACTTTCAAAACTCCATAGTAAGTCACGTGGAAGAAAGAAGGAAAGAAAGGTCCTCCAAGGTGTGTGTGATGCTGACCTGTGAGTTGTGAAAAGCGCAGTATGGTTTGAGTGTGTGTGTGTGTGTGTGTGTGTGTGTGTGTGTGTGTGA
>LKNJ01000273.1:254897-299436 GCA_002120245.1 Maccullochella peelii
GTTAACTGACAGAGGGGGGGGTCAGAGCTCCTTTTCAGGGGGGGGTTGGGGGCTAATTTTAGGCCACAGATGGGTCTGGCTAAACTTCCATTCTTGGAGAGTCCAGGCTCAGATTTATAATTAGAAAGGTGATACAAGTGTGACACTGAGTCTGTGATTGGTGAGTGTGCCTGTCTTTCCCTGTGTCCTGAATAAAAACAAAAAAGAAATGGAGACGTCTGTGTCTTTATGTCACAGCGCACGGTGAAGCATGTTATGATTCTGCACATTTTTGTTTCAGCGTGTCAAACAGGTAGTAACGACACAACAGCCCACAACTGCTTTGTTTGGTTTCCCACTGTGATGATAACGCCAAATAATCCACGGGAAAGGCAGTTAGTTTGCTGTGCCCTGTTATCACCCTGTTTCCTAAATTCACACCGAGGCAGCCATTTTAGTAGGTGTCAGCTGCGTGACTGTCAGAAGCTTTAGAGGAGCAGCCAGTCAGCTGTTCCTCTGCCAAACCCACCCATGTGTTCATACTGCCCCATAGTCAGAAGGGAGGCTGTGACACACCACATTCTTTCAGCAGATGGCACAAGAGTCCGGATTCCTGGCATTGTACAAATACATGAGTGAACTTTATTTATTTATTTGAGCAAACAGACATGGAACAATTAAATGTGGATAACTAAGATTGGTTCTTAATGCAGACTTCCTGAATCCTGACCCAAGAACAGTGACAAAAGAAGATCATTAGCCACAGCAATGCAATAAGAATAAATGCTGTGCTGTGCTGCTGTGAATGCACTTTACATTTAAATTGCAATAATGATTACAGATTAAATGTCATGAATTGAAACTGCATCTTTTACATTTTCTAAAATAATATATCTACAAATTTTTTTGATACAAATAAACTTTATATATATCCATCCATCCATTATCTGTACTGCTTATCCTCAGAGGGTCGCGGGGGGGCTGGCGCCTATCCCAGCTGACATTGGGCGAGAGGCGGGGTACACCCTGGACTGGTCACCAGTCAATCACAGGGCTGACACATAGAGACAGACAAACATTCACACTCACAGTCACACCTACGGCCAATTTAGAATCATCAATTAACCTAACCTGCATGTCTTTGCATGGTATATATCTATTGTATATTGTATATATACTGTATATATATATATACACTTCTATATACATTCTCGTACAAAACAGCACTGAATGTGAAACGTATCACTTCCAGGCAAAACAAAGCTAACCAACCTCTAGCCAATGCACTTATGTTGCAGTATCTAACATATGTGATATTGTGTCAGAAAGGTGACTAGGTGTTACAATGCCTACAGCTTTTACCTCCTCTCTTATTAATGATAGTGATAAACATTAACATAGTTTTATTTAAACCTTTAAACCTTCTGTTTATACCCTCTCCTTTGGTGGGAAAAATAAAAAGAATAGTCTACAGCCTATTTTATACAGCACATGTTTTTGTAGTTTAAATATTACATGTTATCATTGTTATACTGGACATTGTTTTGGACATAATTTTGTGCAGTCTTGTGATTCTTGTCACTCTACATTTCACTGTACGTCTTCCGGTTTACATTGGGATAAATAAAACTGCATCTTTGAATTATAAATAAATAAATGACATTGGATTAAATAAAAAAATACGTCCATGTGCTTCCCCTTCCTGTGCCCCTGTCGACCACCAGATGGCGGTAGAGGTGCGCCGATGGCAGGAAGTGCAGCTGTAGTAAACACTAAAAGAAGAGGGCCTGTAAACAGTTTGATAAAGGGTGGAGCCATCTTTGTTTCTAGCTCTAAATTGTTTTATATTTCACTCCTAAAGGTCTGGGTTTGCTAAAAGAAAACGGTTGGTTATTTATTCCCCCCACAGGTTACGACACTAAGTAATCGTTAGCGTCAGTTATGGAGAAGGAAGCCCTAAGAAACTACTGCAGAAGAATGATTTCTCTTGTCCAAAACCAAAAGCAGCAGCACCCCGAAGAGGACAGGAGGAGGCACGAACACAAAGGAGCCAGAGGGAGGGAGAGGACCGAATCTGAAAGACGTGCTGTAACCGGAGATGAGTATAAGGATGACGGAGAGTGTAAGCTCCCTCTCCCAGACTGTACAAAACTAGACAGAGACCAAACCTCCCACAGTCTGATGTGTCAAGGTCCCGAATTCCAGCCCGTCCCCCCTCAACTAATTTTATTGCTTAGGCTCAAAACTTTCAAGGAGGAGATGAGACGGGTTAGCACACATTCTCGTGTGACGCAGTTCTTCCACTGGGTTGTAATTACAGTTACAATTACAATTAAAAACAACGCCTTATTTTTATGTGTTTGTCTTGGCAGGCTGCAGAGGCGGATCTCCATGACCCCGCTGTCTGCAGCGTGTGTGTGCAGGAACAGGCTTCTGTGGCCTTGGAAAGTTTTATCAGGAGGAAGAAGACGCAACTGCAGTTCCAGACACTGAAGGGCAGACTAAACACACACTTGAGCTATGGAGTAAGTGACTTTAACACGGACAGACGAGTTCAGTGTCACATGTCTCTAACTGCCAACTAATATTTGTGTCAGTTGGACTGATCATAGTGATTATTTATGGAATTAAAACAGTTCTTTATCTGTTATAGGTGTGTGCACGTTGGGGGAGTTTGTGCCAAATCTCTCAAAGGCCTTCGATGCCCCTCACTGGATTTGGGAGGAATTACTTGGCGGACATATGCGGGTCACAGCAACCTGGGGTTGCCTTAGCAACGACTAAGGAACGTGGAGTTGCCCTGGCAACAGAGGAAATTAGGGGTTACCCTGACAAAAACGCTACGGGAACTCATTTAGCAAGCCCTCGTTGTCCTTTTTCAGACAGATAGCTGCAGATATGACAGGCACAGTATGAAAGGGACAATGTTGTGCTGGAGTCAAACATATTCCTACCTCTTTATTTTGATACGCCGGCTAAACCCAACCATTTGCCCAACAAACACTGATCCATATGCTGATGGTGGTGTCCTTGGTTACTCTGCTTAGCTACAGCTGTGTTTACATTCACACTGCTAAATAACATGAATAAGTGTCTAGCCTTTGTTTTGAGTGTAAAAAGGACATGCTAACAAGGTTAGTACAAAACAGCCATTTATTTTATTATCACTGTATAAACACACACAACACTATTTAGAACAAATGAGTCTGGCCTTTTGTTTCTCCAGTTTGTGGTCACTTGAACACTGTAAACATTAAAAACAACACTGTTTTACTTAAGTTCGCAATTAAACCTATTCGATTTTTATATTGGCACAAACAATACACAATTGACAGCCATGGAAGCACGCATGCATTGCAAAAAAAATTTGAAAGTACAGTACAGTATCTAAGGCAATAAACAATAGCAACATGGGCAAAATTATTTGGACATTTTATCAACTTCCTTTTTGCATTATTGCAGTTACATGGTTAGGGGCTAGTAAACCTACTATAGAAGTCATACAATTACATATAAACACATCCAAAGCACAGATAAAAACAAACAACAGAATGACACCAGCTCCTCAATCAATTGTTGACAGTTTATGAAAAAGGTACTAAGACAATTTGTTAAAGCGGGGACTGTTTGTGGAAATTGTCCTGAAGCACAGATCTGTTATATTTCAGCCATATATTGTGATGTACATGGCTGATCTTAGATCAGTGGAATGGACCAGGTCCCTTTAAACCCTACTGAAGCCGAAGGTAGAGTAGGATCTACTCGTCTGGCTTCCTCTTGGGCTTCTTTGGGTTGCGGGAGCGGCTCTTGGCCTTGCACAGTGGGCAGATGGGAGCATTACGATGAATCTGCTGGTGGCAGGATAGGCAAGCCTGGAGAGAAGGGGAGACATTTAGAGCAATCACATTGTGTCCTTGCTATGGTGTACAGGCAACTTAGTCAGGTTGTGTCTTGGTGTATCTGACTAAGCTTATTCTTTTATTTAATCAACTTTAGGGTGCTGTATGAGTTTGTATCCTTACCATTTTCTCCAAATATGGTAACCTGGCAACCAGACGAATCTGCGAGCTCATGGTTTATATGTTCTGGCAGATGCGCCTGGTCCCCCTCCCATTCAGACAGATTTCCAGCTGACCGGGTTGAGCCAATCACAGCCATTTATCTAATATGGGTCGGGTTTGATACAATGACTGTATAGAGGAGCGCTGTTGAGGCATTTTCGTAAACAACCAAGATGACTGACGTTCTGAATCTGCTATCATGTCAGTATTAAACTAACTGGACAGTATATTTTCTCTAAATGAAGAACAACTGCACTTAAAGCTTTTGTTGATAAGAAATATGTGTTTGCTGTGTTTCTGACAGGATTTACTCAGCACTACGTCACATGTTTCGTTGCTCTGATTGGTTGTAGGTCTATCCAATTGCATCCAAAGGCATTTTGGTCTGCGCCCATTGATAACGCCCCTTGGAAATCAAAAATGAACTGAGAGGTTCCAGACTAATTCGTATTTGCGAATTGGCCTGGCGATATCCGGCTACAAATATGGCACAACTAGGAGCCAATTAAATCTTGAAAATTCACTGTGCTTTTTCATTATTAAGAAAGAAATTAACTGTAACTTGGGCCTTAATTGAAATCGCTGCTCTATTATAAGGTGAGACCATCCTCCTGCTATTCAAACTTGAAAATGTAACTTTTTTTGTTTCTTCACATCCCGACTGCAGCCACTTTAGGTCAGTAAGAGTAATACCTTCATAGGTGGGGGTTGCTGTCTGAAGGTGGCCGTCTGGCGCGCATCTTGCTTCCTGGACACCTGAAGCTGCTGTGCTGCTGCTGCAGCGGCAGCAAGGGATTCTGGGATGGTGGGCTCATGTGGCTCCTTCTGCCACTCTGCTTTCTGCTTCTCAAAGTAACTGTTCAAAAGCAAAGAAAGAGAAAACCTGGCTAGCTGTGATTGTAATTTAGAGCTTATGAATCATATCACAGTTGAGATTATCCCATCTATGCTGTGTATTAAGAGATGTGGAGTGGCAAAACCAAATACAAAGGAGACTTCAATTGGAGAACATTATAGTCAATCTCACGCGTCCTCTTTTATGAACTCTGAGCAAAAGTACAGTCATTGTGAAAGTGTTTGTCTGCATGGAAGTGTGTCTGTGTGTGGGCAGGGGAGGGCTGGGAAAGAAATTTGTCCTTGGACTTTATGCCTGACTGGCCCGTTTTCAAAAGTAAAAAAAAAAATGATATCCAATTTCTTTACACTCTCTGGTTTCTCTCAAAATAGGTTTGTGATAGAGTAGAGTAGCACTCACAGAACACATTTAGTGGCTTGTGTTTCCTGTAACCTGTAAATGATTCGCCAAAGGACCAAAGATTACAGTGTATTAACAAGTGTCACATTAACACGCATTTAAATATTTCACAGTTAATATGTTTATTTGATTATGGATTCTATGTCATTTTTGCTTTCAAATAAGTTAATATTTAAGTTAAATATTTTTTGCTATTACTGATGTGTAGGGTGCTCATTTTTATGCTGATATGTCACTCTCACAGTCTTAAAATTGGCCACTGGCCTGTGAGGTGTGATTTAAGTTTATGCTAGGTTTTGTTTTTAATCACACAGAGTAGTAGTAGTACTAATCACAATAGTAGTGGGCACTGTTACTGTTGAAACTACCCTAGAATGACTTTGCTGGCAGCAAGATGTGCAAGTGATAGTTTTAACATCATCATACATCTCTTGAGTTCTGTCTTCACTGAAGTGATAAGCCTCAACAATGTAAGTATCTCAGAAACTCTGGGAACATCAAGGAGCATGCTACCAAGAATGAAAAGAGAGACGACTACCATCTGGCGAGAAATGAACTCATCATATGAGCTTCCGCACTGTACACAGCCAAACTGAGAAGCTCGCCTGCCAACAGTGCTGTCAGCGTACAGAGCAGCAGTGGCCCAGCATACTTCCTCACAACCAAAGCTCTTTATCTGGGAAGACAATTTCCATCTGCAGTACGTAAAATTTCCCTACCAAACAAAGTGAAAAATTACAGTTCATTTTGAAAATTCTCTATGTACTCTCAAGTTGGAAAAAATAGTCTTATCTCGACAGCCTGTGACGGTACTTGTGAGTGACTAAATCAACAACTGGCAGAATCATTATAGGCAAATTGGGTCTATATTTTGGTCTATACAATGGAAGAAAGGAATCTCAGATAAAAAGTCATTTTCTACAACTGCCATACTGTTCTGTATTTAGAGCTTGAAGGGGCCAAGCACCGGGCTCCTCCCACTTCTTTTACAGTTTCCTACACAGCAAAATGTCTGTGGATGATAAAATCAAGAAGTCTCCTACTCCAACACCTGACATCCATATTCTAGCACTATTATATCAGATTTGCTCCATAGCAAACTGTCCAATCTTAATACTGTTGATAGATGTCACACTGCAAGTTTGCGCGGTCGGAAGTCTACCTGTCAGCCCCCCTTGATGTGCCTGCAAAGTTGTGGATAAGAAGGACATTTTGAGGCTTGAAAATGGATTTATTGCTCACTGGCATCTTGGCCCGTTTCTGAAGCCACAGAATCTGAACAAATGTGAGGAGGAATTTAGTTGGACCTGGATTTCTGAACAGGATAACAAACCTGTCCATCGAGAGAACATCAATCAGATACTTCTCTTTGAGCCATAACCTATTCAAATGTCCTCCACATGACCACAAAGACATGTTAAAGAATGTAAAATTAGCTACTGAGACTCTAACAGCTTGTGAGAACTAATATTGAGTGTTTTTCAAGAAAGAACACTGACATTTTGTCAATAAAAGTCAATGCAGAGTTTTTAAGGCCAGCCTCCAATAGCCATTAGTAATACTACATTTAAGGCACAAAAACATATTTTTGATTTAATTTGCCATGGTATATATTTATCTGCTGTTGAGACTTCTGTTGCCACCCAAATACAATGAAAGTGAATTGAATTTTGTTTGTTCAAAGCATAAAAAAAATGGCATTTGAAAAACATCTATTTTCCAGAACAAAATGTCCCACTAACTGAAAGATCACGCTGTCAATGGTTTACATTTGGGCTATGAAAGCCTGCTCAACATTCCATAAAGATCAATGTCCTTGGGTACTAAGATCATGCCCCACTCAAAGGATGGGAAATTAACTGACTCACAACCAACCCATCTCAAATTTTAATTCTCCATCATACTTTGGCTTTGCTCCACCTCACAGTGAGAATGTGAATAAGTTCCACTATGTTGTCTGCCCTTCCCATAGTGAAAGGCTATTTGTCACTGACATCTGAGAAATCTGATCTTAACATCTAATCCAAAACTTCTCTACAGTGCAGTAGACCCAGGTCCTCATGACCTACAACCGCCTGTCATCTCAGCAGCCACTTTCAAAGACTTGAGTCATGCTACTTAACCCACCAATAAAATACCTCACTGCCATAATCTGTGCCATCCATCCCTCTCCAGCCAACAGAACTGTTTCTGCTATTTCTAACCATGTTTGCAATTACTCATGGACTACTGGACTTTGGTCAATGTGTGTTTTAACCAAAACCTTAACTAATTCAGGCAGGAAAGCGTTTTGGAAATTTTGCTCGTGCCCTCAAATACAATTGACGGTCATTTTAATATCCACAATGATGTTGCGTCAAATGGTTGTAGGCTACATTGTAATTGTAAATGTTGTAATTGTAAATTTAGCGTAAGTGTCTATCATCATAAATGAATCTGCTCAGTCTACTTTTGAAGAATTCACAACAAACTAGAAATGTACTACTCACACTCGCATCTTTAATGGTCAAAAATATTCCTCTGTGTTTGCTAACATAACATCTTGGACTCAGACAAAGTAATATGTGATTGCATCAATGGACAGTCATCCTCAACCTTAGATACTGTTGCTCCAGGAAACTACGTCAAAATCCATCAAAATATAATTTTATATAAATAAGTCATTCATTGCTTGAAGCATGATTGTTCAACAAAGTATCGATTTGGTGCACAATGAATATATGAAGGAGTGAACAAGGCTAGGTCTCTCTCTGTGAGCCGATTTATCTAAAATATAAGACTGTTTTCTAGCCTTGTGGACTCATCAACCACATTCCTCTTAGACTTTTTAAATGATGTAGCAACCAGATTGCTCGCTGTCCTCTGGTTGTAACTGAATATTTAAAGGTTGCTTGGGTGCAACCCTTGATTTTGTATAGACCCATTTCATAACTACATTCCATTCCAGTCTTCAATAATAATAATAATAATAATAATAATAACATATTAATAGCAATCCAATTTGGATTCTGCTGTTGCTGAATCGCTCTGGTACAGTGTCGTCAGGGTCATAAATTAGATCTCTCTGAGTGCTGCTGTAGCCTGATGTTGCAACTGCTTTTGAACATCTGTTCAAAAGAATTTTAGGCTTGGCATGCACTTTTTGTGTGTCTGTATGAAGGTATTATTGGAGCAAAACAACTGAGCACCTGTGACAGTGGAATTTGTAGTTGTATAATAGTCACACATGTGTATCGGTAAATTTGACGTCACAGAGAAAAAACCTGTAGAATCCTTCTCAAATTCTTCATTGCAGGTGCACAAATCCTATGCTACAAATTAAGAAACTCATCCGCTCACACTTTTGCTAGAGTTGCTGCAGTGAATATGGTGCAAAACACATTCACACACCCGTATACTTATGTATGTGTGTGTCTGTTTGTGTGTGTATACTGACTCCAGGGAGAGCTTCTCCTCTTCTTCGTTCAGGTTAGGGAGTCTGTGTAGACCTAAAGTCATCCTGAGGGCATCAACATGCTCCTTCAGAGGTTTGTACTCATCATGCAGGCGGCGAGTTGTTTCAAGCAGCTTATTCAGGTCATTCTCCGACTGCTTGATGGTGCTCTCCATCTGAGAGGACAGGAATTCAGAAATACATAATATGCCTTGATATACAGTAAGCTATTTGTGGTTTTACCAAGTTATTATATATATTTTATACTGAAAATAATACAGGCACTGAAATTGCATTCACTAAATCTTTACTATGCGTTGTTGGTCTAACATTGCTGAATTATACTCATCTGAAAGCTGAACTGAGATTTTAGTAACACTTCCTCTATAGAGGGTGCTTGTGCTGAATGCAGTACTCACTCACCACATTGATATCTGCATGGATGAGCCGCAGCTCCTCCACATGTGCCATTTTCTCTTGTAGGAGCAGATCCATCTCTTGTTTGTACTCTTTCAGGTGCTTCTCCTCAGACTCCAGAGCCTCAAACTCAATCTTAAGACGAGACTTGATCTTCTGCATCTGGACCGTCTTGTTCCTGCAGCAAGTGGAGCAGACAAAAGACACCAGCTGTCAGGTTATTTCCCTCACAGATGCAAATAATAATAATAATAATAATAAAAATAAAAACAATATAACATCCAAAACACCACATACTCTTTTCCATAACTTCATAGACGATCTGCATTGATGTTAAGCATAATGACCAATTAGGCTACTACAGCTGTGAATTAATGTATTAAATGCATACATTACTGTATTCTGTAACTTACATCTGTTATGCAGTTACTAATCTGGCTACAAAGCAGACATCAGGGCAAACAAACACCAATCTGCGACCGGTGTTTAGAGAGTTAATGACAGACCGACAAGCTTGCTAGCTAAGTAACTAGCTTCCCCGCAGAAATAATTAGCAATGCACATCTGGCATTTTCTTGAATGTTGATGCGTGTATACATCGAAAATGCAACTACAGCTTCTTTGTATCTGTCTTATTTAGCCTGTGGTGATTTCTTGCCAACCCTGTCGGAAACTAGCTAAAACTAAAATAGCAAAAACCTATTAAAGACAGCGTTCGCAGCAGACCGGCTAATATTAGCTATCTCAGTAACAAAAGCGGAGCCAAAGGGCTTATTCTCGGCCGAGGCTAATGTGAGCTAAGATAACGTTTCTCAGTACGTGTCAAACATCTGACAATCATTTCTATTTTATTCCACATCCAAGTCTTACCGTATTTCCAAGATATTTTCTAATTTGCACATTATTTCCTGTTCGTCCGCCATGGTTTAGCAGTCCCTTGTCGTTCAGCTGGCCAGCTCAGTTACCCGCAAGGCCACGGTGGTCTCCTTGTTGACAAAAACACAATAGCCGGTGTGAGCGCGCCCAAGAGCACGCGCCCGCGATGTGAAACCGTGGCTAAGCGTGATAAGTAGCACCACGAGCCCTCTGCCACACACAGCCCGGATTAAACTGAAGTACAAAGTAGACTATCCACTTACACTTAAAGCAGCTGTTACACCGCGATGGAAACAACTTCACTCCCACATTTAATGTATTATTAAATAGATTAATGACTCCCAGCACAGTTCTGTATAGTGGGAGGAACAGGAAAAAAACAACTCAACAACAGAAACATTTTTATGGCCATATCAAGGGACACTATGGAGTACCCTGCGTTTCTCTCTACTTATTACTTTAGCTATCATAGTGAAGAATTCCGATCACCTTACTTCAATAAAGTATCAATAGCCTACCACAAGGAAGAAAGAACTGAAAGTCCTACATTATAAATCAGAGAAATAATTGAACTATCAGAAGTAAAAGTATTCTACTCGTTATGTAAAACTGACCTTGTTAGTGTTATATAAGTATATACAGTATGTTATAGCACCGACATTGTTATTACTGATGTATTACTAAGCAGCATTTTAATGTTGTAGCTCAGCTCGAGGTGGAGCTAATTCAAACTATTTTACATACTATTGGGTAGTTTATTCTAAAACTGGTTTGTATTTTATAAGCTAATGTAGCCTAATAGTTTATATGCAAAATATGAATCTGTAAAGTTAGTGACTACTGTTATAAAATACATATAGTGCAGTAAAAAGTGCAATGTTTATATCTGAAATACAGTGAAGTAGAAGTAGTATAAAATAGTAATACTCAAGTAAAGTACCTCGAAAATGCACTTAATTATAGTACTAGAATAAATGTACTTAGTTACTGTACAGAGGTCATATTACCAGTACTTTTGGAGGCAAATTTGAGACCGGAAGATAATTTACACTATATACTTTAAAGTTACTCATTTTTGACTTTAGTGCCTTTGAATTTGACAATTAAGGCGTACATAAATTAATAAATATATCAATTAAAAGATTTTCTTGTTTCCTGGAGTGGAGAACAAAACATGTAAAATAAAATAAAATAATACAGTTAAATGAATTGAATATTGCAAAAGTATCCAAAATAATAGTTTTGTTTTTCAGTCTCTTCAAAATTAGCTGCAAGGGTTGGGGGTTCCTTGGATTAATGACCTCAGTACTTCTTAAAGCCTGGCTACAGCCCTGTTAGCTACCAAAATACACAATATGAGCAGTTAGCAACAGGCCTACAAGCACACTACCAAACCAACACCAAAATCACTGTATGCTTAAAACATTAACTGGAAGGATTACTAGATTAGCAGAATGTGTTGACGCATTAACAGCTACTGGAACATCAGGTGCTGCTGAGTTACTGTTGATTTGTGTCCCTCTATAAATAGCTTTGGGAGACAAGGATCCTGTCATATGTCCTAAACGAGTGATACACAGTCAGAACCTAATAATTTTAAGAGGAAAACTCTTCACAGAAGATGAGAGCTGCCTCTATAAAACATGTGGGTCCCTGGCTGCCACTGGATTAACCAAGAGAGAAGTACTTGGGAACAACACAATGGTCCATTCTCATGCAGTATAATCCTTGTAGGTATTGCAAGCAGTTTCATATGACTTCGCAGAGAAAAGACCACTTCAAGCACCTCTCTGAAGAAGTGTTTCGGCTACAGATTAAAAAAATACAAATGTCAACTGTAAGTACCTTTCTTTTTTTTATATATATATATCTTGTTTTTTGTTGTGTTTCATATTTAGTTGAAACATTTAAATTGCAACTGTCGTGGTTTGATTTAATTTTTCATGAACCGGGTCTGTCATTTAAAGACTACAAGAAGACATTAGTCCACAGTTCTTAATCTTGAGAAATAATTGTTTTTATTGATATCTTGCCCAGTTCCCAGATGTTTTTAATTTGTTGTGTTTGTGTTCCTGGATGTATTGTGTGTTGTCACATTATCTAGATAAACCAAACAGTAGCAAAGTTAAGCTTTCTCCTTGTTTTCATAAATATTCATTGAAACAGTCTGTTTAGTAAGGCTTACAACTCTAGTACATTACTACTACTATTATTATTATAGACACTAATGAAAGCCTGGCTTGCTTTATTACCCGCTCAGAAATGTTTATGAGAAATGGAGCAAACAATTTCTCATCTGTGCTGCTTTTTTCTTTTGTACAAGTCAGTCTATACCAACAACTGGCAATATGTGTATATAGTTTGATACTATTATGCACGATTGACACTAAATGGGTGTCATTGTTTTTGACCCAGTTGTTAATTCTTATGAATCATGGAATGAAACCCCATGTTCTCAGTTAAGTCTAAAATATACTGTGGGCTTCATTTTTTGATTGTAGTCCCCACCAACCTCTTGTGATTGGATGCTCCTGGTTGAACAGAAGAATGTAAGGAACACTCTTTTTGGTCATTTTGCTGTCAAAGAACCAACAATTTTATCATTGTTTCAAAAAACAAACTAAATTATTACAGAATTGGTAGTTCTCTTTTTCACCCCAGCTGTTGCCCTGCATGCTCCTTGATGCTTCTCCAGTGACACAGATAATTGAACATCAGCGATCTTTTCCTCCTGTGTCTCAGTATCTCAGTGTTTTCTCTGGCAGATAAATGTCCGAGTTACGACCATGGATGCTGAGCTGGAGTTTGCCATCCTGCCCAGTACAACGGGCAAACAGCTTTTTGACCAGGTACACTTGTGCATTACAATCAAACAGGTGCTTCGACAGACGTGTGTATGATCGAGTTATTTATTGATATGTTTAGATAGTGAAGACGATCGGGCTGAGGGAAACCTGGTTCTTTGGCCTCCAGTATCAGGACAGCAAAGGCTACTCCACCTGGCTCAAACTGAACAAGAGGGTGAGGAGAAGGTTTGTGTATCAACTTTACATCCCTCGATGGTGTGACTTGACTACCTTGGCAGCTGAATCTAAATGAAGATGTTATCATGGTTTTGGTAATGTTACTATGTTACCCCATTGAGGCTAATTAGTACCTATTTCTTCATTCCGACATCCCTCTGCTGTGGGGTGCCAATCCCAGGTGACAGCTCAAGATGTGAAGAGGGACAACCCTTTGTTGATTAAGTTCAGGGCCAAGTTTTACCCTGAGGATGTCGCTGATGAACTGATCCAGGAGGCAACGCAGCGCCTCTTCTTTCTGCAGGTTGGAGATGAGTACACGTACAAGAACACTGATGTTTTTAAAGGGGATCGTGTTGTAAATTTGCCCCCCTGAAACATGGGATGGTAATAATGGACTTTCCTAATCACTCTTTTTCTGATTAGATGGCACCATATGTTATTTGTATGCCATGAGAAGTATCCAGATCCATTCATTTACTATTGATATATTGCTAAAAAGAGAATAATATTCGCATACAGTGGATATCTCAATGTATGCTGTCTAATGCAAGAGTGTTACCCTGCAGATGCGATGATAAATAATGAATCTCAATCAAAGCAAAATACACAACCTGTCTTAACGACCAGTGTGTGTTCCACGATGACTCATGCAGATTCTGATAACCCTCATGGGTTGTCCATAAGGGAGTACATGCACGCAAAAAATAGATCCAGGTGCACTAAATAAACACCAGAAGACATATGGTTTAACCAGATCTTTCTGTCTCTTTTCTGTGTTTTAGGTAAAAGAGTGCATCCTAAATGATGACATATACTGTCCACCTGAGACTGCGGTGCTCTTGGCCTCGTATGCGGTTCAGGTCAAACAAGGAGACTACAGGAAAGACTATCACGTACCGGGATACCTCACAAGAGAGAAGCTGCTGCCACAGAGGTGCTGAGTCCTATTAGTGTTAACCAAAGTTTAACTTTATTCCAGTTTCAGTCATCTGAATTCTAAGTGGTGTGTCCTCTTTACTGATAAAACCAGGGTTTTGGAGCAGCACAAGCTGAATAAGAATCAGTGGGAGGAAAGAATCCAGGTGTGGCATCAAGAGCACAAGGGAATACTGAGGTACTGCAGTCTTACTACAAAAAGGTATTAATGCATTTTTTGCAGACAGGTGTTGTGTAGCTCATTAAGTTGCTCCACACCACAGAGAAGACGCCATGGTGGAGTACCTGAAGATAGCCCAGGATCTGGAGATGTACGGGGTCAACTACTTTAGCATCAAGAACAAGAAAGGGTCAGAGCTGTGGCTGGGAGTGGACGCGCTGGGACTGAACATCTATGACAAAAAGGACAGGTAGGTTGCAATTCAATGTACAATTAATCAATTACATCCATGGCCCTCATGACTTTGGTGGACACCTGACTTTTCATCTAGCATCACAACAAGGTTGACATTTTTGTTTTTTAGTGAAATGTCTCGAAAATTATTGGATGGGTTGTCACGAAATGTGGTACAGATATCCATGGTTCCCAGAGGATGAATCCTAGCGACTTTGGTGTTCCCCTGACTTTTCCTCTAGCACCATGAGCAGGTTTTCCCCCCAGATAGTTAAATTAACTAGTTAAAATTTCTTAAAAGCTCATCTACTCCTTCTCTCTAATAAAAAAAATAGCATACTGGTCTTAGCATTCAGCTCAAAGCACCGTTGTGCCTTAGTACTGCCTCACAGAACCACTAGCTTAGCGGTAGACTCTTACTGTTGTTTGACTTTTCTTTTCTATGTGTCATAACTATGTTTTAACTGTGTAGACCATAATGGTAAACCATGCCAATATTTTACAGGATGACCCCAAAGATTGGCTTCCCATGGAGTGAGATCAGAAATATTTCCTTCAATGACAAGAAGTTTCTCATCAAACCAATTGACAAGAAAGCTCCGGTACGCAACAAACATTATTATTATTATTACCTACGCATTCTATGAAGCATATCATTATACGAAATACAGGACATGCTGCCAGGCCAAATTAAAAGGGAGTTGAGTTTGAGGGGAAGTTTGCTATTTTTTCTACATACCTAAAGACTTTTAGTGCAGCTTGATGGTATGTTGAACTGCGATCTTAGCTTAACTTAATTCATGGATGTTAGAGGATGGGATTAAATTGCTGCTCCCTCTCCAGTGCTTGGGGTTTAATACTTAGTACTCATTATCTTAGCATTAGCAATTTTTATGAAAACATTTTCACGACCACATACAAGATCCTACAATTACTTCTTGTAAGACATGCCTATTTGTATTAATTCACTGTGTCTATAAACAGAAGGTGTGAGAGAATGCCATATCCTTGTTACTGTTGGAATTACCAATTTTGCATATGCAAACAATTTTTTTCATTTTTGCAAATGCAAGTAGTGTAATGAGAGCAGCTGCTACTTGATCTCATTTACAAATATGAATTTAGCCTCACACTTCAATTTGCCTTCTGACTGCATACACAGACTTAAGGAAAGCGTCCAAGAGTTTAGAAAAATCTGTAAAATTCTCCCCAACAAAACTATCCCTTTAGATTATATTAACCCATGCTAAACTGTAAAACAGATCTGAGATGCTAATGATGTGCCATAAAACAACCCCTGGGCAATCACTAATTGCTGATTTTTGTGTTGAAGGACTTTGTTTTCTACGTACCTCGTCTTCGCATCAACAAACGTATCCTGGCCTTGTGTATGGGGAACCATGACCTGTACATGCGTAGGCGTAAACCTGACACCATTGAGGTGCAGCAGATGAAGGCCCAGGCCAGGGAGGAGAAGAACAAGAGGCAGATGGAAAGGTAAGGCAGGAAGAAATTAATGAAGGCTTATTTTTTACAGTTTACAGTGTGTTCTCTCTGCTTTGAGAAAGAACTGTCAGGGGATTTCAGATGTGTATTTATGCACAATTCTCCTGCCAGGGCTCTGCTCGAGAGTGAGAAAAAAAAGCGAGAAAATGCTGAGAAGGAAACAGAGAAGATTGCTCGTGAGACCATGGAGTTGATGGAGAGATTGAGACAGATTGAAGAGCAGACAAAGAGAGCTCAAGATGGTCTGACAACTTTCTGAATACTAAAGGAGTGGCTTAGAATATTGAAATATTTATGATTTTAGGATCTTTACAAAGCTTATACAATGTGGGCATGTCTGGGTATGTGTGTTGGATGTTTTTGAGAACATGTGCGTATGTGTTTCAGAGCTGGAAGAGCAGACACGCAGGGCTCTTGAGTTAGAGAAGGAGAGGACAATTGCTCAGGAGGAGGCTGAGCGCCTGGACAAGGACCGCAGAGCTGCAGTGGAAGCTAAAGCAGCCCTTCTGTGTCAATCTGAAACCCAGATCAAGAGCCAAGAAAGCCTGGTACTCATGCAAAACACACCCATAGGCTGGGTTTAATTCAAGTGAATAGATCAAGATTGTGGAAACTGAAAAACTTGTTGCTGTAAAGTCGTCATTCAGCATGACACCAATTTACTTTATTCCCACGATCTAGGACTCATTCAAGTCTATCTCTAAGGCTGGTATGGTATTGATGTCATCAGGTGATCCACAAATTCAGCTTGATGGCATATTTTAAATTATTAACATTTTTTAGCAATTTTTTAAGGCAATTAATCTGAGCCGTGCTGCTGCATATGAACATATACGTGCATGCACACACACACACACACATACACACACACACACACACACACACACGTTCTCTCTAAGCCAGAGCAAAATGACTTCAGATGAGGAGCACTCTTAACTCTCTTCATTTGTGTGCGTGTGTGTGTAGGCCACTGAGCTGGCAGAGCTTACCTCTAAGATCTCCCAGCTGGAAGATGCCAAGAAGAAAAAGGACGAGGAGGCAAAGAGATGGCAGAAAAGGGTAAGATTAAATGAAAGAAGAATAAAATGTAGAGGTAAAAGTGCCAGATGTCACCAAAGATCATCCAGTTGTCTTTTATTCTCAAAAAGTACTTTCATTTATTTCAGTGTTGTGGCATGGAGCGCCAATTCATTTTGTTAGAATAGGAGCCCCATGTTTCAAATCATGAATATCACATTTTGGAACAAATCTAATAGGCTACTTACACTTCAAACCAAACTTCAACCACAGCACTTCACTGCAAGTTGTGTGTATTGACAGGCGATCGTAGTAGAAGCTGATTTGGAGCGAACCAAAGAGGTGCTGAAGATTAAACTTATGGGTGTCCACATCCAGGATTCAGTTCACCCTCATATGCACGACCACGACGAGACGGATGAGAGCAGCGCAGAGGCGAGCGCTGAGCTGACTTCTCCCGGCATGGTCCGAGATCGCAGTGAGGAGGAAAGAGTAACAGAGGCCCAGAAGAACCAGAGGCTGCAGAAAAACCTCAAGGTAAGGTCACGTGAATATAATCAAACTTCCTTTTTTCTTTTTTTTGCAGATTTGCTGTTCTCTTACTCGCCTTCAGGTCAGAGCAGACAAATGAATCAGCAAATGCCTTCCATCTGCTTTCTAATTCAGTGGTTGTCGGTTCAGTAAATAATATAAATTAGGAACCACCCCACCTGAATGCTGAGGCCAATCCGTCATTGCCTTGATCTGCAGTTACTCTACTGGCCATCAGATGACAGCTGCATGATGAAACAAGACTGTATTAAAATGAGCACCCAATTTTTCCAATGTATTTTACATTACATACATTTTTAACCATGCTAGTGGAGAGGCAATATTGGTCTGTTGGTCCAGACTGAAATATCACCACAACTATTAAATGGATTCCCATGAAATTTTATTACAAACATTCATGGTCCCCAGAGGAGGAATCCTGCTGACTTTGGTGATCTCCTGACTTTTCCTGTAGCACCACTATGAGGATGACGTTTGTGGGTCACAGTGAAATATTTTAACTATTGGATGGATTATCTTGAAATTTACTACATATATTCAAGGTCCCTAAAGCATAACTCCTAATGACTTTACGCCACCAGCAGGTCAAAATTTGCCACCATAGGGTTGACATTTTTGGTTTTGAGTGAAATATCTTGACTAATGGATGGATTGCTGTGAAATACAGATATTGAATGTCCCTAGAATATACATTTAAATAACTTTGGTGATCCTCTAACTTTTCGTCTAGGACCATCATCATGTCAAAATGACTTAATTGTTTTATGAATAAATACCTGCAAAACTAATGGAATTCCCATCATCCTCAGCTGCACTTTGTGTTTAGCCCTAACTCAGATGTTAGCATGCTAAAAGGCTAAATTAAGATGGTGAACCTGGAAAACATTAATTGCTAAACATCAGCATGTTAGCATTGTCCCTGTGAGCATGTTAGTATGCTGACATTTAGCTCTAAGTACACCCTCACTAAGCTGCTGGCTGCAGGATCTTAGTCTTGTTTCCAGAGAATCTCTGGCTCCCAATCACTGACTTCAACTCTTCAAAATTGTATTTTGATATAAT
Source organism: Maccullochella peelii (assembly GCA_002120245.1). Lineage (NCBI taxonomy): Eukaryota > Metazoa > Chordata > Actinopteri > Centrarchiformes > Percichthyidae > Maccullochella > Maccullochella peelii. The sequence continues at coordinate 273,412 of LKNJ01000273.1, forward strand.
ATTTAAAGTAACTGTTTCATTTAGACGATATTAGGCTTAATAAGAGGTATGGAGCATATGTGCTTGTGTGACATGTGTCTTAGTTTATCACGCTCAGCCATGGTGGCTGCCACGTCCTTGTCCAACCTCTAACAGTTTACAGTCTTCCATTTTTTGTTGTGGTTGCGTTGTGTGATTTTTAAAGTGTTTTGTTACATTTGTTGTCTGTTGACAAAGTCACATAGAGGTTCTGACTCTGCTGTAAATATGGCAACTTAATTTCCACCAAAAATTGTGTTTCACCAAGAACTAAGTGCACTCTGCATAATTAAAGATTGTTGCAGGTACATTATCATTCTGTTGGTTTCATCAAGTCGCAAATCTCATCCAGACCATCCAGACCTATTACAACTGAAATAAAATTGGTCTCTATCTCACAGCCAAAACAAGATATGATGTTGCATAGAGGATCCAACACAAAAATAGACTTAATAACTATGGACAATAGAAATTGAGGGGAGCACAGGGGTGAGGGGAGATGGGCAAGGCTCCTGAATAGTCTCCTAAAGAGTCTCAGGGAAGAGGATTTCATTCACTGTGTGTTCGTGTTCTCTTTCAGTTCCTGAGCACTGAGCTGGCCGTAGCTGTAGACGAGAGCAAAAAGACCCACAATGACCTGATCCACGCTGAGAATGTGAAGGCGGGCCGTGACAAATACAAGACCCTACGTAAGATTCGTCAGGGCAACACCAAACAACGCATTGATGAATTTGAGTGCATGTGAGAGAGGCTGCTGTAGGCCCATTGTAGGCAAGGATAGATGATGAAATTGAAAGTGTAGGTGCAGATTATTGCATAAACATTAATTGCTAAACATCAGCATGTTAGCATTGTCCCTGTGAGCATGTTAGTATGCTGACATTTAGCTCTAAGTACACCCTCACTAAGCTGCTGGCTGCAGGATCTTAGTCTTGTTTCCAGAGAATCTCTGGCTCCCAATCACTGACTTCAACTCTTCAAAATTGTATAGGTAGAAAATTCACATTAGATATCAAGTTGAATATGATGGCAAATTATATGGTTTCTGTGCTTTGGTGCCTTGTCCATGTCCATGATTTTAATGCAGTTTCATCTGGAAACAAGTCAGTGCAGAAAACGACAACTGTCCTTATAAATACATTTTTAATGTCATAGGAACAACAACAACAAAAAATTCATGGTCCACCTCAGTGATGCAAACATATGAGAAGAAACATATCATCTATGCTATCATTTTTGAAAAGGTTTGCTGTTGTCCATGTCAACCTTATTACACACATTTGCAATCACAATATGCCAGCTAATGAAAACCTTATTAATTGATTAATGAAAGCAATGCCATTTAAGACACTTGTAATTATTCCATTTAAATATTAAGTCCTTTATTCGTTATTGCAGAAATAAAATACAGAGAAACACCACCAGTGTGTTGTGTGTGCATCATTTCCCATATAAATGATTAGGCATCACCTTCAATGCTCCTAATGAGGCAAACTGTTGTTCAGCATGAAAACAGATGAGCTGCAATCAAAAATAAAAGCTAATTATCACCTTCAAATAGACGTTTGTCTATCTAGTTGGCGGACTCAGGCTGGTTGAAGGGGCAGGGGCAAAATAAAAATAAAAAGGGCACCAGCTGTATGTGGTGCGGTATATGGCACTTTATCATGTTTTCTCCACTGGAAGGGCACCCATTAGTGCACTGGATCATGTTTCCTCCACTGGAAGGGCACCCATTAGTGCACTGGATCATGTTTTCTCCACTGGAAGGGCACCCTAGAGCAGTGATTCCCAACAAGGAGTACTTCTGCAGTTACCATGGGGTACATGTAAAATTGTGAAGCTCCGCTAATTTGAAAAAATAGAAATTATGATTTGATAATACATATCCAAATATTGTGTTTAGGACAAAAATCAACACCAACCTGAGTCAATTGTTAGTTGATTAAGACTGCAGAAAGACTAGTTGGGCACCTCTGCTATGTCACCACCTCCACAGGGTTGCCAGAAACAACCCAACAACCCAGACTGCTCCAAGAAACAAGCAATCAGGTTTTTATTTCTTCATTTTTTTTACTAGGCTAAATAACAGAAAGTAATATGCTTCAGTTAAAAGAAATTGGACTGGTTTTGTTTTTATTATTATTCTCTAGCTGTCTTCACCCTTCTCGTGTTGCTGACGTCCTCATTCATCACATGCTGTCCAAAACAGATTAAAATAGCATACAGAGAGACTATTAGACCCTCCATTCATATAAAATATATATTTTCATTTTAAGTGGTTTTATGAAATATGCAAAGGTTACAAAATCGATTTAAATACAGTTACTCCACTGTTACAACCGTCCTAGTGTACAGGGATGGTTGTAACACATGCCAGGGATGGTCAATCCTGTTGATTCCTGTCTCGCCCATATTCCAGATGTCTTGTACAGCAAATTTGTGTTTGGGCAGGACAGCAAACAGAAAACATGTTGACATTCGTTTTATTGAAGCTTGTAGCCCGTGAGAGGCTGGTAGCCTAAGGGCTTCGTATGGAAAGGGTAGGGTGCCTTTTCAAAAAAGCTGTAAACCAGTTGGCTCCAGCCATCCCTTTCTCTGCCCAGGTTTCAGGATAGTTGAAGTTGTAGGCCTTTGCTAAATCATAGGCAAACTTCCCTTCCTAAAATGAATAAATTGTTGTGAATTAATTGAATACATAATAAATCTACATATAGCCTACTCTAGCGTAATATGTAAGCTACCTCCTTTGGGCTCAACCCATAGTACAAATCGGCTGCCTGCGTCAAGTAGTTTCTCAGAAGAACCTGTTCTGAGGAGAAAACCCTCTTGGCGGTCCAGTACCCTACTCTGGCAAATGATTTGGATCTCTGGCACTCCAGCCTCTGCCTCTTCTTGTGAAAAGGTACACTGTCACATGGCAAATGCCATACGATTTTGCCACTTCCCTGTCTGTCTTCCTTCTTCTGATATTTGGCCTACTGTAAGCAAACACATGTTTCCACTGACTATTAGCAGCTGAAAATTAGCCATGTCAGTCATTTCTATTTTTAGCTTACAGCGATTCTAACAATACTTGTTTGGATTCGATCTGAGGACAGTATCCAAAAAATACATCTGATAGAAAAGTTAAATTCTTAGGCCTACCTCAAAAAAAAAGTTTTGCTGATAACTTTCTCTGGGAGTTTCAAATGTGGGTCCTTTTTTGTAAGCGGGAAGACGATCTAACTGAGCATGTGCAGAGTGAGTGTAATCACTCTAGCTTGTTTCTGATTGGAGGAATTCAAGGTGTTACAACTGTCCCTGGTCTCCCCTACTTATGAAGTGAGTTTTAGTCCAAGTTTAAGGGACACAGTCTGAAGCTTCAGTGTAGAAATAAAGGTTAGGCTACTTTATAAAAAAGTTCGCCAGCCCCAACAGCAGAAAAGATCGACGGGACGTCCCTTTTCTGTAGCAGCCTACGTCGACTGCTGTTCTGAATTTTACTCTCAGCTGTGACATATTACCGGGGTCTCATTGGGTAGGCGTTTTCTCGCCTGGAGAGTGCTGTTTTATCTGTTCTCCGTGCAACCGGCGCACTGCTTAAACTACAACGACGCGAGCTGAAGATGGCCCTTCGCTCGAGCTTGTCTGCTTTAGAGGAAACGTCAAACTCTTTAATAATGAATGAGCGGGAACGATCTGACACCGCGGACACCTGTGCGTGCCCTACTACGGCTGAGCTCAGTAGGGCAGTGTCAGTGTCCTTGGGTTTGGATACGGTGTCTTCTCCGCTCAACAGCATGAACCACTGCTTCAGCGGTGCCTTTGCAGACTTCCATCCCGCTGTGGAGAATAGTTCCCGAGGAGCGCTAGAGTTAGGAGCGGCTCGGCATATTCTACAGAATGACACTAACCTAAGAGAGGACGACTTTGGAGAAGTGTGTCATGGCATACAGCAGGTGAGCTGCATGGATCTGCTCAGATCGGGCGAAATTGACAGAGCGCAAACCGTGACGCGCCGTCCGGTGATATCCAGATATGGCTGCAAGGAATCAAACTTGTTTATGAACCCGGAGGCAGAGCTGCCCGCTCCCTCTCAGGTGAACGAGCTGTTACCTTCGAAACCATACTCTGTGTACTCTGCCAATCCAAACCTATACAGAGATACCCCGGGCATGTGGTGCGCATACAGCGGCCGATCCGAACCAGAGAGAGTTGGATCCGGAGCGCATAATTTGTTGTGTAAATATTGTAATTGCGGGCAAACCTCTCTTGGATCCAGGAAGGAATGCCGCTGTGTCTTGTACAACAAGCTTGACCAGGGTGATAAAGGTGGCACGCCAACAGCGATGGCACAAGGCTATAGTCAAGTGGAAAGTTACCAAAGTGCAATTCCTCAAGGGCAGGCCACTTTTTCCACCATCAAGACCGAACCTTCAGTTTGGGTGGATTGCTCAGATCGCAGTTTCAGGTAAGTAATCATTTGTTCAGACTTGTTTTCATTGGCATCAGGTCAGGAGGGCAATTGTGTTTAAAAGTCACATGTGTTCTTTCCTGCCTCTCATTCAGTGTCAACTTTCTTTAATCCTAAACAAAAGGGCAAATACCTAGGCCTACTTGAACAACTTGTCCAGTGAGCACGCTTTAATTTGCCAAGCTTTACAGTTCCTTCTAGATCTTATATGTACCTCTTGTTATATCTGTAGAGGGCTGCAGAGCTTCACTGGACTTGCTACAGAGCAGCACAAATAAATCAAATGCAATAAACGCGATTTTTCTGTATTGTTATGTGCAATGCCTTACATAGCATTGATATGTTGTAGAATCATGCCCAGTTCAGCTGCATAGACAGCTGTGTATCGGCATTAAATTATTCTTGCTCTAACAGCCACATGTGCTCTTTTTGGCAGTGGCCAAGTAATGTTTTCAGCCTGTTGCTACACTGAATCAAAGTTCACCCTATCCCTAACTTTCCAGACCTGTCCTTATCTGTGCTGTGACTAACTTTGCAAAATACGAGTTAATGTATCAGTGTTGCCATAAACATGAGATACAGCACCTGTTACTGATTCTGTGCTTCGAAAGGAAGAAAATTACTTGTTGATTCCCAAGTAAAAGTATTAAAAGACTAACACTACTGTTCTTTAATCTTTAATTTGCTTGTCTTTTAGATGATTTCACTTGTTGTCATTTAATCAGTCACAACAAAGGGAAATCTCTGGCTATTTTAATTGGATTAGATGTAGGAATTTGTGCTCCACATGCCACAACAGGCAGCCTAATACTCTGATGGCAGACCTGGTGACCTAAATCTGATCTTAATACTTCTGTTTGACTGTCTGGTATGTTGTAGCTATCTAAGATAAAAGAGTTTTCAAAAATGTGGCATCTGTGCCCACTTTTGAATCTTTTTTAAAAACAGCACTTTTGTATATATTTGTGTTTGTTCCTGTGTGTTTGTGTGTGTGTCCAGGCATGAGGATTTGTTTCCAGGTGTGTACCTGTCAGACAGGAGAGTGTGTCAGGTGTGCGGCGACGATGCCTCAGGTTGTCACTATGGAGCAGTCACCTGTGGCAGCTGCAAAGTATTCTTCAAGAGGGCCGCTGCAGGTGGGTGTGACACACGCAAACACACACGAGTGCACGCACACACTCACACAAGTAGGCCTACTCGTCCGCTGATTTAATTTCTTACACCCACTCGCTGGCTCATGTAGACAGGGCACAGTGATCTGACATTATGAAGGCGAGTTATTTGTTATCAGCAAACACCCACATTTCGTTGCTACGAGTGGAAGCCGAGGCATTGTTGAACTCGCTCCCTTCATCCCCCCCGGACTTTTGTGTTCCACCAGGTAAGCAGAACCACCTATGCGCCAGCCGGAACGATTGCACCATCGACAAACTGAGGCGGAAAAACTGCGCCTCGTGCCGCTTAAAGAGATGCTTCATGTCGGGAATGAGCCTTAAAGGTGAGGGACTGAAGATGAGAACAGAATGAGACACTGAGAGAGGAAAGTATGTGTGTGGTGTGTATTTGGAAAATGGGGTCAGGGTGGTCAGATACCTTATATGCATTGGGTCAGAACTTACTAATCAAATGTTCCAGCTTAAATACAGTGTAACAAATGTATTTCAGCAAAGGCCAAAAGAGCATTTTTTCGCCCAGTGGCCAATGGTCAACGACCTTGCCACGTGGTTATGATAAGGACTATCTTCATGGGCTATTAGTCATTTCAGTATAACCCAATTTATAGTATTCTATACCAGTTTGTTTCTTTATTTCCCCAGCTATCTATTGTGTAATAATCAGACCAAACAATCTGAAATGGAAGCTTCTTTTACCATTTTGTCCTCCACTTGTCTGTATTGTCTGCTGTGAATTCTAGGTCGCAGGCTGAAGGGAGCCGGGCAGACAAGGAACGGAGAGGAGGAGCAACCCCTGGCTCCCTGGGTGCCTGGAGAGAGAGGAGAAAGGCAGAAAGATGTCATCCTGGAGCGTGGAAGTGCAGCTGCAAGGGCTCAAAGTGAGGATTAGTGTCACATAAACTCAAGTATCACGCTAACTCAATATTGAACATAGTTTGCCATAAAAGATGTGGTATTGTTTTCTTTTTATAGTGTTCTTCTGGTCTGTGTATCATTCCGCCTGTATATCTGTATATTTAGAAGCATCACAGGCCCTGGCTCTAGGCATCCCCCCGACGCTGCGCTCCTGCCTTACCCTACTCAGTATCTTGCAGGACATTGAGCCAGCTGTGGTCAATGCTGGACATGACCCTGCCCAGCCAGACAGCCCTGCGTCCTTGCTCACCAGCCTCAATGAGCTGGGGGAAAGACAGCTGGTAACTGTGGTGCGCTGGGCCAAGGCAATACCAGGTAACCCACTGCAAAGTGCAAACTAGTCCGTGCTACCTGTAGGTGGTTCAGCGTGATGCTAGATAAACCATTTGTACTTCATGTCAAGCAAAACACTGCCAGGCCAGATTTGTCATACTGAGCAAGAGGAGTGGGTGACGCTATGAGAGGCGAGTCCGGCACAAAGGAGGATCACTTGTGGAGCTCCAAGTTCGCAGTGTTTTAGACAAGCTCTAGAGCTATTTGGAAAAGGACGTAATATCCGGTAGCACTGGGCGAGGCCTCAAGAGCTTGCAAATCAGATAACAGGACATGACAGAATTTTATGCCAGTTAAACTGATCCACTCCAATGCAAACCAGCCTTTTCAAATATTAACCACTAGAGGGGGCTATGTTCATATTTAAGCCAAGAATGGCAGGCTGAAAATGGCCAGAAATGTACCCACACTGTGATGTCACTGTCGTCATTAGTCTGAAGTCTCATTGTATTTATTTAATTACCTGTGAAGTGTTGTGTTATCATGTTTTATCATTTTTGCACGAGCAGATGTTTGATTAAAAAAGTGTTTTTAACAGGTTTCCGTGACCTGCATGTGGATGATCAGATGTCAGTGATTCAGTTGTCATGGATGGGGGTGATGGTGTTTGCTCTGGGCTGGAGGTCCTACACCCTTACAAACAGCTCCATGCTCTACTTTGCTCCAGACCTGGTCTTCAATGAGTAAGTCATAAAAAATACGCACTTTGCACGGCAGAGTTCTAACATCTGTTAACTCTGTTTGAATCAAACAGTGTTAAATCAGAGTTTGTCATACCTGGCGCAGCCTCTTTATCATACAAAGAAAGTTAGTTTGGGCCTAAACAGCTGCAGTAATCAACATTGGGTTTGTTGGAATATCATGAGATTCCACCTGTCATCATGATTGGAAAGAGAGGCACAGTAGAATACGAGCTTCAGAGGAAGATTTTTTTTAAAAATGACACAGTGAATGTCATCTTTTCTAGGCGAGACAGTAAACAAGTCTGTTCCGTTCTTACCGTTTTCTTTGCATCTGATACACGTGGCCGCAGAGGGATCACCTCAGATGATTTATTCCGTTTCATCTTTACGAAACCATCGTCAGAAGTGGTGCAGCATTGAGTTGCTTCTTTTTTCACTTTGACAAGTTTTGATTCGCACCGTAACCTCCTCCAGCCTCTATCAAAACGCTTCTGACACCTCTACTCCTGTCCTCTGTCTTTTCTTTGTACTTCCCGCAAAGTCTGCGAAGCAAATCACCGTACACGATAAACATAAATGGCAATTCCACCACCTCTTATCAGTAAATTGTTGTCTGTTTTGAAGGAGGGTGTTAAATTCTAAAGCCAGACACAGGCCCTCAGAGCAGCTTTCACTTGGCTGGTGTGTCACACAACATTAGCAAAACACTCATTCTGTCTGCATTAGACCTCTGTCACTCTGTTGGCTTGCTTCTGACCTGCATGGTAATGGATATGCCTGCCCTTGTTGCTGACCCTCATTTTTCTCTGTCTCTCTGTCATTCTCTTTTTCCATTATCCATCTCACTCATTTTTTCTCACCTCTGCTGCTTTTTCCTCTTTTTTCCCTTCCGTCTCACTTCTGCCACCATTAATTGTCTTCCACCTTTCTCTCCGCCTGACCCTGACTCGTGGCTTCTCACTTCTCCTTTTGTGGCACCCGGTGCTCCTTCTTCTCCTCTCATGCTGTTTTTTTTTTTTTCCCTTACAGCCAGCGGATGCAAGTGTCCAGTATGTATGAAGACTGTGTGAGGATGAAGCTGCTCTCCCAAAGGTTCTGCATGCTGAAGGTCACCCAGGAGGAGTTCCTCTGCATGAAGGCCCTAGTCCTCTTCAGCATCAGTGAGTTTGCTGGGACCTTTGCTGAAATAAGAAGTTGAATGTCAACTCAGCAAGTGAAATATGACTAAGATAGAGTGCAGCCATTACTTCAGAGTTATTGTTGTGTTCTGGCTTTGTGGTCACAGTGCCAGTGGAGGGCCTGAAGAGCCAGCGTTGTTTTGATGAACTGCGGACCTCCTACATCAAGGAGCTGGACCGCTTGGCCAGCCACCGCGGAGAGACCACCCGTACACAGAGACTGTTTCAGCTCACACAGCTGCTGGACTACCTCCAGTTGGTAATGGACACAATTCACGCTGTGACTCTATTATATAAATGTAATTTTAGTTAGTGTGACAGAACTACTTGAGCAGAGAATAGTGTAGAGCAAAGTGCACCTCCCAAGTACACAGACTTATTAACTTGGCTTAAATTAAGATTTCTTGATAAATTCATGGCTGGATTACTTCAGTTGAGGCCATTAGTTATTACATTTAAAATTTAAGCCACAGTCTAGTTCAGATTCGTTACAGATAGACCTACACAAACAGTATTAGCATCCTGACAAAACACCTCCAGTTTCAATCCCCATCCATCAACTAAGGTTAAACACATATCAAAGGGTCTTATGACTCCTGTTTTAGCTTCTCTATACTGGTTGCATATCAGGAGGGAAAATGATGGCGTCACCCTTAACAGACTGACCTGTCTGATGGTCCAGTGCCTGGAAAAAGCTGAAAAAGTTAAGAGTCCTAGAGGCTATCAGTTACTGTTTTACAGCCACCTGTGGAGTTGTATTTCCATTTGATAATTTGTATGTATTTTGTAAATGGTTTGATTTGGGCTTAGTGTGTGGTAAAGTATTAAATGATAAACCACAAAAGCTTTCGACACAAAGAAAACAGCAGTTATATGAAGACAGAAACTGCATAGGTATCTAGGCATGTAGGTGGGTATGTACAGTATGTATTCTGTCCATTGTTTTTACACATATATGTGAACAGGTATACATGTTCACAGGTATGTATAGTATTTTTTTTTTTATTATTAAAAAACTGCCTTCAAAACTTCTAATCAAATGAACTGGGTTTTAAGCTTGAAAGCTCACAGTATACTTTATGTAGTAGAGTATATCTTCATATGTGCTACCAAATTAAATGGTCGCAATGAATGTTTTCTATCATCCATGTACTGTATAATTTTTTACTTTATTTTGCACACTCCCCCTGCTTCATGCACAGATGTAGCCAAGCAAAATAAAGTCAGTAAAGCCTGAAAGAAAGCAGCATATAGACATGCATGACTGTACTGGGAGTTTGTTTTTGGGGGGATATTTATCAAGGTTTTAGAAGGCCTGAGACGCTGATTATATTTGTACAGGAACACGCAAAACTTTTCAAAATTATTTTTGTAATGGCAAGGGTCATAGTTGCCTAAAACATTGGCCTAAACATTTGTTATTCCCAAAACTATGCTTACATAGAAATCATTTTTTTAAATTTTGTTAATGGAGATTCTTGGGAGGAACACAACCACAAGAGGGTGTAGATCAACTTCTTTCCTCCTCAATACCAGCAGAACTTTCAAAACTAAGTAGTATGAGCAATTAGATGTCTAAGAACAACTCCTGAAATCAGTGATTGGGGTGTGACCAGAAGAGCTGGAAGGTTTTCCTACCAAAGAGAGCAGAGCTGCAGCAGTGTCAGCCTCATGTCTTTCACTGTGGATTTACCCTTAAAGGCTCAGCTTTGTCTGTGTCCCATTCACCTCTCAGATCTTCTAATGCCTTATGAGCTGGAGGGCAGCCAAGGATTGTCTGGCAGGGCTGTTTAGGTAGAAAACCAGAGTTGATCAAGACTTTGCAGCTCAGATCCCTTCAGTTTTATCCTTCCTGTGGAGCTTAGAGCGTCACAATGAGTGTCATCTTTTTAAATCACCTCTTAAAGCTCATGTCAGAAGACAGGCTTCAACGTGATTTGTTATTTCCTCTTTCATCTGCAGGCCTTTTTCTTTTTCAATGGTGCACACATTTAAGCTGTTATCATCTTTGTTACTAATGACCTCTGCATGATCTCTGCTTCTCTCTCTTCTCATTCTCAGATTGTGAGGAAGTTGCACCAGTTCACCTATGATCTGTTCATCCAAGCCCAGTCCCTGCCAACGCATGTCAATTTCCCAGAGATGATCTCGGAGATTGTGAGTGTTCATGTGCCTAAGATCCTCTCAGGCATGGTCAAGCCCATCCTTTTCCACAACACAGCCTAGAGGCGAGTCTCTGTGATTGTCCCATATGTCACTTGAGCTCCGGCACTCAGTCCTTCGACCATTTCTGGTGAAGCTGGAACAGCTAGAAAGGGTTTATGATTTCATGAGGTGAAAGAAGTATAAGCCCCTTTTCACCTACAGGGTGAACATGCAGCACAGTGAGGCTATGAGTGGACATTAACGGAAGGGCATACAGCATTCTTCCAGTCTATTGTAATCTAATTGCATCTATTCCATTCTTCTCACTGCCTGTTATCTGCATCACACACATCAAATGTTTCTGGAGTTGATTAAAACACATTTTTAGCATGCATTCCTCCACACGAGCTCCTGAATGGCCAACCACCTGGCATGTAGACTTCTTCATATTGATAACTGGCAACACTTCATTTTCAGCGGTACGAGAGTAACGAGAAAAAACATGTTTGCAGAGTTCACATCACCATGGCTTGTCTGTGTGTTTTGGACTAGCTTTTTCCACAATGACTGTTATTGTGTGCACCTGAGGTGAACAAAGTTGTTGATTGACAGCTAATTAACAGTTGTGGCATGCATGCTAAGAAGCAAAGCTGTTTCGCCTCAAGGCATATAACATAAACAAACATTTTTGAACACTGTCCTCATCCATAGAAATAATAGTCCTAATAGTTTTAGGTGTCGGCAAAAGAAACACACTTTTAAACTGCAAGTGACCGCATGAATGCAAATTTCAAAAGGATATTTATGAATATTGTGATGTCAAAAGGTCACACCAAAAACAATGAAGAAAACCCACAAAATACTCGAATGACTCATTGGTCGAGTAACATGATGGGTGACTTCTTGTTTTGTTTTTTAGTTTAAGTTTTGTTTTTGAGTGTCAAACAAGTACAATTTTTCCACAGTGGACATTTCATACTGTCGTAACTTTTCTACTGTTTCTTAAAGTGTTCTTTGTAAGTGCTTTGTTGTGTATCATCATGTGTTCATTGTAGTTTCTGAACTTTTTGCCAAATGTTTAAAGAGCCAGCCTAGAATCTGCTCATCTGTTGCAACACTGACAGCTTTAACATGTAATAAAACTGTAGCATGACTGTTTATCTGTTTATTGATGATTATCAGGGCAGAGTGAAAGAGATGCACACTGTGGCATTGTAGCACAAAGTTTGGTCTCTTGAGTACATGCTAATGATAATACAGTAATCTTCCTGTTTGACCTCTGTCTGATTAATTTCAGTCTGCGATGCAGTCAAGTGGACAGACAGGCTTTAGAAAACATCAGAATCAGAAATGGCTGCCTGTGTTTTACTACCATCTAGTGGCGGCTGTTGAATCTACATCTGTAAACTGAAACTCCGCAATAGTGGAGTGGGACAACATCTGTTGGATCCATTGACATTTGCTTCGTAATGTAATTGGACACGGATTCACTCAGCGTTTGAACAAGGCTACCATTAAATAGTCAGAGTCACGAGAGGGGAGTTCATAGCATTAAAAGGGGACAAGCAAGTAAAGAATGCATTAATCAGAGGCGTAATTCAGGATTAAATTGTCAACACTTACTGTAATAATTTGGAAGTAAACGCTTCATTTCATTAGAATATAGAAATGTAAACTATATCAGAATGTGTTTTTTTAAATTTTAATAGAAAAGTATGGATTTTTTACAATATTTACATATGGCTGTAGGGCTAAAGAGAAAATGACATATCTTTGAGAGCTGGTTTATTTTTACATGGTGTATTTAAGAGCCCAAACTGTAAAAAGCAGTCTGTCTGGGTAACCTCTACTGCCTTTTTAAGTCCTATTTCCTGAACAACCTCTTTCAACAAGTATTTGTCCCTCTCATAAATGAATTGGAGCTGAACGAAGTTGGGATTGAAAGACATGCTGAAATATCACTTATTTCTAAATATATTCCCCGCTACACATGTCCCTGTGGCTTCCCTTAAAAGGAATGGCGTCTTGCAGGTTTGCAGTGATCAAAAATGTATGTGTTGATGTCGACATTTGAACTTAGTTTAGATTCCATTTGATTTCTCTGTTTCTCCGAGTCTGCTCTGCATCAATATTACATGCCTACTCTAGCAGAAGAGGGATTTTTCCTGTTGGGTAACAACAACCACAGAAAGCACAAACACACTGGCCACCAACAACAAAAGTTCAAACTATTTCCTCATGTGGAGACTGAGGAAAGATTAACTCTCAACTCAACTTTATTTATATAGCACTTTACACACAACACAGTTGATCCAAAGTACTTTACTGCACACACAGAGAAATTATAATGGTAGTAGTAATAATAATAATAATAATAAAGGCATAGAGCCCATAATGACACTGACCTACAGAGACTTCAGGGGAAATACCTGAGCTGGTTAAGTTAGGCACAGTTAAAGGCTAATGAGTAGAAGTGTGTTTTAAGGTGACTCTTGAAAATCTCAATAGTTGGGGAGAATCAGACGGTGGGAGGAAGTGAATTCCATAGTTTTGGGGCAGCGATAGAGAAGGCCCTGTTCCCATTAACACTTTGTAGACAAACATCAGGATTTTAAAATCAGTCCTGCAGCTATCAGACAGCCAGTGTAGGGAGGCAAGAATGGGAGTGATGTGCTTTCTCCAGGTCAGAAGTGCGGAGAACTGTTCTGAGTTTGGAGACGATGCGGAGCTGCATGAGACTTAATTTTACTACCTGATTGATTTGTTTGTCAAACTTCAATCCTGAATCGAGTATGGCTCCAAGATTTTTTATGTGGTTTAACAGAGGGAAAGAAACAATGTTGGTCAAATTCTGTGGTCCAAAAAAATAACTTCGGTTTTATTCTCATTTGCAGCCATCAAAGATTGAATGTTGTGAAGACAGTTATTGAGGTCAGTTAGGTTGCTGTAGTTATTAGGCTCTAGGGGGAGGTAAATCTGTGTGTCATCTGCATAACAATGAAAAGATATGTTGTGCATGTAATGTGGCCTAGCGGGAGCAAATAGACAGAGAAGAGGATTGGAGTATGTAACCTTAGGGGACACCACAGGAGATTCGTGGATTAACGGGAGGAACTAGTTTCAACGTGAGATGATGACACTGAAGAAAACAGTGTGCAACTAAAAGTGGAGATAGAAACTAGAAGCTATAAAGTAACCGAACACCCACACTACCAAGCTCACAAGGAAATGTGGTTGGAACAGGGTACAATACTGTTCTCCTTGCAGGACCTTACATAAAACTCCAACAATAATGTCTTTAACACCAGGTTACCGCAACTCAGGGCTAAAGTGACCGGAAAACAATTAGATTGTGGAGGTGGTAAGATGACACCCCTGAATGGGTTGTTTCGGTGGCCTATCTAATGGAGGGTGATTCCTACCCAAGCACCAGTCCATTAACAACCAATTAACTTCCTATTAATATTTTACCAGACAGGGCCTCTCATCCTGACGTGTTTTAAGGAGCTTTTCCCAGGAGTGTTTGAACATGAGCAGCTTTTAGCGCAGCATAAAGAGGCCTGTGTAATGGGCTGAAGGAGGAGGAGTGGCAACCTGATAGCACTGAGAGCAGAGGAGGGGAGAGAGGAGAGGAGACAGGCTTCTGCAGCTGGCCTGCCCCGCACCGAGCCAGAGCCAGAGCCGGGCCAAACGCACACACACACAGGGATCGCAGCATTAGGAAATCCGTGGCTTTATGGCACGACATGAGTAACGACCTTGTGTCATGCGTGGAGTGTAATTGTGTTTTGATAGTCAAAGATGTAACTGATGAGTTTTCTCTTGTTTGCTCAAAATTGCAGCTGAGCAGCAGTTTTGCCTAAGGGACATAAAATAAGTCTTAAAACATGAATTTTCACCTTGGTCCCGATCTGCCCTGAAGCGTTGTGCTGCATAAGGCTGGTTTTGGTGGACATTTAAAACTAGTTCAGGGAAACTCCCTGCCTTAAAGAAAGGAGGGGGGGGGGGCAAGAAAGAGAGAGGCCATTATAACTGTAGCCTAAGGCTACTCCCAACGGATAAGGCATTTGTCTTCACTTGAAAGTATGATTTATTTTTCCACCAGTCAGAAGGGTTATGTTTGTCACCGCACACTGAAAGGACTTTTGGAAATAGCAGCAGAAGCAGAAATGGAAAAGAGAGAGAGAGAGAGAGAGAGAGAGAGAATGTCCACTAGGTTTTCTAATGCACTCTTCATGGTTTCTCAAAGACTTCCCCTCTATGGTTACCTTGTTTGAGATCACTTTCAGTCTTCATTAACTTTAGTTAATCATACTGAACCTTGCGTCTAATTCATCAGCAGGACCATGTGTGTGTGTTGATGATTAAGAGAAAGGGGAATGTGGGAAGGGGGGAAAGATGTGGTTGTATCAGGTTCCCTCCACTGGGTGTAGATGTGGTCTTAGATTTCTCTCTGGGCTGCTGATTAACTGTGTGTGTGTGTGTGTGTGTGTGTGTGTGTGTGTGTGTGTGAGTGTGAGAGAGCTGGGAGTGCACTGAGGAGGAGAGGAACTTCAGTTTTAATTTCCCCCAGCTCCAGATATTACACCCCCGCGCTCTCTGTTTTTATTGGAACAGAGACCAAAAAACACCAAGTGTTTATGATGTATTAAAACACGGTGGGGAGCTCGAGTGTGGAATTGTAAATCTATACATTTGGCCCTGTCTCTCCAAAGCAGAATTAATTCTTTTATAGAGGATTTTGTGTGTTTTACGAAGACCGATGATTGTAGCGCTCCATGAAATCATGTTTATCATCTTGATGTGGAGGACAGAGGCTGTAGAGAAAATTCTCCGTCAAGGGGAAAGAGGAAGAAATGGAGGCAGGACTTTAGAAAAAAATATTGCACATGAGAGGGGGGAGGAGTCATTGAGTTTTGGGTTGAAGCACAGAAGGAAGGAATTATTCTGCATTACCCTAATGACCATTTGAACAAACGGATGGGTGAGGAGACCACATTACATTCTATTAACTCCGCTTTTGTTGTCGGTGAACTGTTAATGATGTACAAAGGGAGCTCTGCACCGCTCTCCTGGACAATGCATGCTCTGTGCTTCTAATTATTCTCAGGAAAGTGCTGACAGCCTTTATACCTGGAGACACATTAGCTGGCTCTAATTAGAGTAAATATTCTTCTGGTATAACACTAGTATTGCCTCACCAATCCAACAGCGATTAGCATCGTGTTTTTCTGCGGGGCTGCTCATGCATTCCCAGCCCTTCTCTGTCTCTTATTCCCATTCTGTTTTTCTGTCTTGATCACTGCCTTTGCCTCTTCCTCACTCTTTTTCTTCTCCCTGCACTCAATTTACTTCCTCTCCTCTCCCCGCCTCTCTCCCTCCTTCCTCCCTTTTTTTTTTTTTTGCAGCAGTAGAGCGCCGCAAGCTGTGACAGAATCGCAGTGTCTGCCCATGCTCCAGCCATCTCCCAAGTTCATTATATCTGTACACAGTGTCCATGCCCTCAGCCCCTCGTGGCCCCTCGTAGCTCCTGTGTCCCAGCCAAACGCAATGTGACAGCGCCGCCACAGCCCTCATTTACAGCCATCACAGGACAGATTTCCCCTTCCAAGGCTCCCGTCTGCAGTCTGATAGATGGCACCCCAGCTTTTCCCTGCGCATGCACGTGAGCGTGTTGTTATTTTGTGTGCACATCGACTGTGTGTTCATCTGTGTCCCTACATTCATCTATGTCTGCGTGTGTGTGTGTGTGTGTCTTTGTGATGGAGCAGGCCTGAGTTGGAACAGCGACGTTTCCTCTGTCAGTAGTGATCCCTAAAACAATGTGTTATAATATTACTAGGCTTCAGTTTCCACACACTGTGTTTTTATATTTAATGCACTCTGCATACATTGTTCTGATTTTCTGCTGCTCAGTTTTAAGTGCATAGTTTGTGTAAATCCTTCCATTTCTGTGGCATGCTTATTGGAGCACCCTTGGGGCAGGCACAGCTTTAGTTCGGGAATTGCTGCAGCACACTTCAGCTGCGCAACACACACTTTCTGGTATCTTGTCTCCTCTCCTCTAAATATTATACTTGTAGCCTCGGGCATCGCTTCTGTGTCATACTGGGAAGGTCAAAACAGACACACACACACACACACACACACACACACACACACACACACACACACACACACACACACAGATTTCAAATATCTCTATCAGCCCTCAGAGGATGAGATTGTTTTACGGGAAATCATGTCACGGGTCAAATGATTGAATTATTAATGGAAGTGCGGTGCAATAACAATCGGCCCTTGTCTATTGTGATTCCAACGTGATATTCACAGGCCCCTCTCAGCCTAACTTGATACTACCATGTTACAATCCAAATCCAATAATGCAGACTCTGCAAAAGAATGCACCCCCCTCCATCCTCTATTGTTTCATCAGTCGAAGAGCGTCTTTAGTCTGTTCCCTTCACAGTGGAGAGTATTACCGAGTCTGAAGAACCATATCGACTGCTGTGCCACATTTCCAAGGACAAGGCAATACATTTTCATCAAAACAGTCATGGTAAAGTAATTCACAATGATAAGACTCTTTCACAATACACTGGTCTATGAAATGTATGTGTGTTTTTGTGCATATATGTTTGTCTACTACAGTATGTGTGTTTGTAATCTGGCATTCCTTACAAAACTCTAATCTTTGTTCCTTTTTACAGTGCCAAATATGGATTTTGTTGCTGAGCATAGCTGGAAATCAACCAACGATCTACGGCGCATTCATGATTCACATTATGGAAATGAGAGCAGACAATTCAGTATTCTCACATTTGCATATGTAAAGAACCACACTCAGAGAGGTACAAGTATTTTAACCTTATTTAACACGCGAGAGACTCAATTTAAAATAATGTGTTGCTTTATGATGTTTTGAGAGTGGACCAACCACAGGCAGTTCTGGTTCCCTCAGGCCTGTTTCTCACACAGCCAGTATGGAAATGCGTGTTATTGTAAAAGCCCCCGGTGATGGATTCTTGACCTCGGCTCAGGAGGATTTCTCGCTCTGTTTTGAGAATGACCGTAGAGCAACACAGGGGAAAGAGACGTAAGGTCACCCCTTTAGCATTTATTATCAGCCGGTGCCAGAAAACACAGCTCTTTTAGACATCCTAAACATAGCACGCTGGACACATGGGTTGACAACTTCACTTACGAGAAGGAAATCAAACAGGCTTGTTAATGCAGCTGCTGAAAACAGTCCCATTAGGAGCAGTCAGTCCTATTCTTTGTTTTTTTATCATTTGTACTTGCCTTTTCATCGTCTCTCCCTATTGGGCACGACTGGGGAAAAGGAAAAATGAAAGAGAAATGAAACATGTTCCCTTAAACATTTAATGAAGACATTTCTCTTCCACTTAAAGCTCGAAATGGATATCATAGAGAATAAAACAAGAAAAGGTAGAAAAAAGTTTTTTTTGGTTTCATATTCCTGAATGAAGGCGCTGCCATGTCTAGCTCTATCAAGCTTGTTTGCGTCATTATGCTTTCTCATTACAGCTCAACAGAAGTTTCCCATCTGGAGAAGCAAAGTCCCTGTTTACAGTCCTCTCATCCCCTCCTCTCCTCCCATTTCAAACCCCATAGACGTTCTTTGAGGCCTAAATGAGCTTGAAGACAAAAAGGGCACCGTGTAGTATCTTTCTTTTTTTTTCTAATTTGCCTTTTCCCTCATTATGTTCCCCGCTTTGTGGGAAATAGAAAACAAAAGACCACACATGTAATTACTGCATGACTAAAGCGTAAACATGCCTTATAGGATGCGGCTACGCTTTCGGCGGGAGGCTAATTGTGACTCTCCCCTTCTCCTTCACTGCCTGAGTTATACGATAGCTCACAGTCAGACACGTGAACATGCATATGTGCTTACATGCAAGCACACACCCACACAGATGCACCCATGCTGTGTGTGCACCCAGTTCAGTTTCACTTTCTGTCTCTCAAAAACAGGATGTTTTTTAATGTCGTTTATGGTCTTTATTGCTTTTTATAGCGTGAGCTACATGATTTTAATGAGGAGTGATATTGCTGCTATTCTCTCAAGCACATGACTGTCACATAGTTATATAGTCTGCACTTTGTACAGGTAAAAAACAAAACAAAACACTGAAGCAAATCTTTTTTTAATACACAAAAAACACTTGAGATTGTAGAGGGCCACGTGTTAAAACTACTGTATGGAACTTGCCTTAAAGCCTCCTCTGGCAGTTAAAACCACAACACTACAACCATGAATGGCATCCTAGCCTTGGTCTACACACACATCATTCCACACATTACTCCCCTTAGCTCTCCTTTTGAAGTGTCACAGAGAGAACTAGCCACTGTTCCACAGTTTTATATTGCTCACACAGCAATGTGTGTGTGTGTGTGTGTGTGTGTGTGTGTGTATATATATATATATATATATGACTGTGTGTGAGAGCGAAAGAGTGTTTGCTCTTCAAAGGCAGCAAAGGGGGTGCGCTACTTAAGGCCTATTAAACCTGGAGCTCTGCTCATTGTAGCCGGGAGAGAGAGCGCTGCGTGCTGAGGCAGACAAAACGGTGAAGGCATACCTTTGAACTGGAATCATGTGGGAGCTCACATTTTCACAAGTGCTGCAGAACTGAAAACAATGTTTTGGCGAGTCCCCTGATATGTGTTTTTTTTTCCTCCTAAGGGCCGGCTAACAGAGAATCTGTTAGGGCTTTGCCCTGACGGTGTGATATTACAAGCCCACAGTACATAATCCAACATACTGCGAGTTATTAAAATATGACCATAGCAGCTCCCCGGGGCTATATAACTCACACTTACACTGTCTCTCTCTCTCACGAACACACACTGTGGTACACATTCCTGTGGTACACATGCATGCACACTGTCCATACCCCTGTCTCTCCCTGTCTTTCTCTCTCTCTCTGCCTCTGTAATGCAGACACCCAGACATGAACACACAGTTTTATTTAAAGCTGCACACAAGCTTGTATCCCACAGTGGAAGAGGTAAACTTCACCCACTAATCAATACTTTAATGGAGCTTTATACCTTCGTTACACACCTTGCACTGCAGTTAGTTGCCCCGCAAGGTGATGGAAAGCATGTATCAGGAAAAAGAGTACCAGTACATGTTACTCTATATCACAGAGGTACTGCAGATAAGCATAGCAGACAGTGTTCTCTCAGGAAGCAGGAAGGAAGCGAGGGAGACGCACTAAATCTGATCAATGCCATAGACAGCAGTTTATGTACAGGGAATCTGAAAACAAAGAAATTATTATAACCTGCAGGGTGGTTTGTGCAAAGCAGAGTATGCTTGGATTGATTTCCAAAGCTCGTTCCAAATAAAAAGAAGCAAGCTGAGTGCAAGTCCTGTGGTAATGATAGATATGCCGGTATTGGATTCATTTATAGAGTGGGAGTGGAACACTATTGTTAGATCATAATTCAAACAACCTGCTTCTTTCAACTATGGTAGATGAGACTCCCAGGAGGATATTGCTATAGTTATCTGCATTACTTGTGTGTTCGCATGCACGCACACCCTATGCACGCACACCCTATGCACGCACATATACACACACACATGTTCTGTAGATTCATGCAGACTCACAATTTTGGTGTTCCTGCAGTCCCCAGGGTGCAGAGCCGGACAGGAGATTTATGTTCTCTGTCGTCCAGACACGGTTCTCCTGGCTGGCTCCCCGCTCATTAGGGCTCCTACATGGTCATACGTGTTACTCTAACAAGCTGTATAGAGCCCCCCTCTAAAGCCTGATGGATTTGAGGGGTGAAGTGAGTTCCCTCCCTGCAAGAAACCAGAGGAGACGTCACAATGCGTGAAGCATCGCAGACACAACTTATCTCCATTGAGGCAGGAAGAGGACTATCATGGTAAGCTGCATTTATTAGGCCTCAGTTTAATGATCCCTTCACAGACATGAAGATGCACTGAAATTAAAATGTTTGGTTTGCGCCGTGTTTGTGTAGAATCGAGGCAGGGGAGCGCTGTTATCAGCGCTGCAATGGCAACTGAAGCAGGAGAGTATGTTTGCTAATCTCTATAGTTACCTGATATGAAATGAGTGTCATTCTCATTCTCTGTTGGTTACAGAGACTGGAGCAAATATGAAGGCCAAATGAATAAACAGATGACTTGTTTGTGAGCTGCTCTGCTTACAGGGTTTATCAGTTTTGCTCCTAATCTGCTTGATAATGCATCCAGAGTCAATTTTGCAACTTGTGTCTGACTGATTATGGTGTGTCTGTGAGTCTGCCTGTGCTGGTCTCTGCGCCTTTACGCACGTGTTGTTTACAGCAGAGCTATACTGACAGCTTCTTCTGGAAGAGATCTGTGCTTGTCATGGAAATCGACTGCGATGGAAAAAGGAGCTTTGCTTTGTTTAAGTACCATTTCTTGTGAAAGCTCAGGCAATAAATGGTAATATCACTGCCAATGAAGCTCATTTCATCTAAGTCTGCACCTTGGGATTTAATCAAAAATCCTGTAGCTGTTCACTTACAACTGGTGTGATCGGGCCCTCCACTACTGAAGAATACATTATAATGATTTCTGTAATAAAGACATATTGCATATTCTCAGACTAACCATCGAAGCTCTCAGAAAAATAACTGACCTAACCTCGGCTAATGATCTCCCACTGGCCTTGCTCGATGCTTTTTATGGTGAAGGCAACAAAGTTACACACAAGAAGGTGAAGGTTGCAATGAAGTAGGCAAATAGTGGGTAAAGAGAGATGGGAGACAAGCATTATTTACAGCCTGGCGAGTGTAAGATAAGCTCACACTGGAGAGCAAGATGGATGCCCCTACATGCTCCACACTGCCCATATTTCAAGCATAGCTATCAAGAAGTGGCAAATAAAACGTCTGCAGTCAAATTTTACAGACCAGTAAAGTGTAACTTAATAAAGGCAGTGAAATGCCTACTGTATTGACTGCTTGTGCAACAACATAGTGATTCCAGAATGATGGAGGATGCTATTAACAGCGTCATTAATGAGCCAACTCAATGCTTTTGTAATCAAATGGTTCCATTCAGCAGTCTAACTTATTCTAACAAACAGTGGGAAGTGAAAACAGTGGTGATAGCACAGGTACAGCCGGCAGTACGCTCCTCCCAAGCCTTTCCTGATTAATCACACTGCAATTTTTGCGCTCTAGGTCATTCACCTCGGCAGCTTTGGCAACAGCGAGGAGTTTGATGGTTCTTGGAAAGTGCCGTTTTATCATCGCACCAAGTACAGGCTTTTTAAATGTAGGACAGGTCAATTCATTCAGTCTAAAGCTGTTTGAGTTGGCACGCTGTATGGGTTTTTAAAAAGATATTTGGGTGATCTGGAGAGGGTTTCACTTTTCTAACACAACATCCAAAGTAAACCTTTTCATTTCCAATGCTGCAGCACCAGCAGCGCGGCAGAGACAGAGAGCGGTGCCATTGTAAATTAATCAGGCTTGTGGAGGAGAAACAGGAAAAAGCATTCCTCAAATTAGACAAACCCCAGCCCCAGCTTGATGCGGGCAAGCCCTGGCTGTGATATGGCCAGCTTCCATGCGTCATACAGAGCCAAGGCAAATTTAGAGCTGATAAAGTTGGCCAGGTCTGTTACAGTTAACCTCCGTGTTATCAGTGCTCTGGCCAATTATCTTTTCAGATGCCTCCACTCATGCGTTGCCTATCACTGCAATGCACAGATGAGAGGGGATGAGTGGCAACACAAAGTATTGTTCATTTAGGGAAATGATAACAAAGTCAAGCTGTGTCTTTGGGTTTTTATCCAGACACATTTCCACTGCTTAGTCGCTGTCAAATTTGTGCCTCATTCCTCAGATCCAGGAACACAGTGAAGGGAGACTGTGGTGTAGTCAGTCCCAATCCAAGCTGCTCTGTCTGGGGGACACCAGGCCAGCCTGGCTGCCCGGCCCTTTCATGGAGACAGTGCTGGGTTTAATTATCCCCAGCTGTGCCTCATCTCCCTCCCCAGCTGGGCTCTGTGTCCCAGTGTCCTCTGCAAGTACGGCGCATTCACACTGAATTCAAGGTGAGACACACACGGACGAGTGTGCACACACACTGAGCCTGCACAGAGAGAATATGCACAGATGAATACAGGCAATGGAGACAATAATATAAACATGTGTATTATAAAGCAGTTTAAATTAGTTTTAAAAAATATGCGTTGTAATGTTCAGCTTTTGTTGTGACTGACAAAAAGCTGTTGATTCTAATATATGTTTTTATACTTTAAATTTGGTGCTGTTGTATTGGATTGCATTATATTGTATTGTGTTCATGTTAATTTGTTCCCCAGCATGCTGTGTATATACACAGCGGGTACAAAATAATACAAACACCCTCCAGGATATTTAGCATTCAATGCTACCCTGGCCAATTATCAAGACTAAATGTTGTCTTGGTCTCCTGCTTTTTTTTTCAGGGAAATACTTTTCTCAGGTGAACCTGAATTTGTTTTGGCTCGGTCTGTATGTCTGTATACACCAGCCAGATACACCAGCATCTCTCTAAGAATGCCCAGAGGGGTCAATTACCTCTTCCCATGCTTAAAATGAACCAGAAAGACACTGTTCTTAACAGAGCTTCTTCAGATTGCAACCTGTTACCACTTCTCATCAAATATATTACAAATATGAAGATTTTTTAAATTAAGTTAAGTTAAATATATTTTTGGAAATATGGTCTATTTTAGATATTAAATAATCATCTTTTGGGGCCTGTCTTCCATTTCTCTTTTATGTACTCATTCAGTCTTGCTTAAAACCAATTTGTTCTGTCATTTTTCATTCATCTCTGTTGAATTATACCAATAAAAATATAAACCTTTCAATAAAATTTATAAGCAGGGCTGTAGCTCCCATTGAGGACACTGAGGTGATGTCCTTGGTGTTTCTTTCTGTGAGTTTTAGCATCCAGGTGGACATTTGCATTTTTTTTTTCAATTTCAAAATCGAAAACTAACTCTTGATAGATACTGGAGGCTAATTACAGAATTTTTAGATATATCAATATATCAATATATTTAAATTTGATTACTTTTATACCAAATTTAAAAAAAAAATGGGTTTCAAATGCATCTAGATCTTCATGTTAGGGAAACAAATTTACAGATAGTATAATTGGACAGTTAACTGAACTAGAAAAATTGCATTTCCTGCAGAAAATGCGTGGGAATGCTGAAAGCTGAAATTTATAAGCATAACACTGCTGAAAATGCAGAAATGCCAGAATTTGAAGCATTGCTGAAAATGCAGAAATGTGAAAAAGTAGGTCAAAGGCTGAAGGAGAAGTAGTAGTAGAAGTTGTGGTAGTAGTAGTAGTAGTAACAATCTAAGAATAACAGCCGGTATGGGCTGTAAATCATATCTGGGAAATTTAACAAAGCGCTTACAGATCTAGTTTAATATGTGACGACATCCCCAATAACTGTTGTCTCCGTTTAACTCTACCTCTGTTGGCAGGTTTGGCACAGTGGTAAGGCCGCTGACATTGGTACAGGAGATCAGGGGTTCGATTCCTGGTCAAGGCAAAGCCGATACGACCTACGGTTTTCGAATGATGGCGACTTTTCTGAGTGAAACTTTTACAGGTTTTTCTCTCTCTGTCAGGCAACAATTAGTTACACACAGCTGATGTTGATAAACTGATTAAACATCATGCTTTTCAATTCTGCCTCTGGCGGCAGGTTTAGCACAGTGGTAGCACCGCTGACTTTGGTACAGGAGATCAGTGGTTCGATTCCCAGTCAGGACAAGGCTAGGCCTTGTTATGTGTTTTTTTTCCTCCCCCATTCTCTCTCCATATTTAGAACGTCCGTTTAATTCTACCTCTGTCGGCAGGTTTAGCACAGCAGTTAACACCGCTGACTTTCGTGCAGGAGATCAGGAGTTCGATTCCAGGTGAGGGCAAGACTAGGGCTTGCTCACAACTAGAGATTGAAGAGGTACGACACAAATGCTACGGCAAGGGGGAGCCAGGACAACATTTAGGGGGGAGATATCATTATCTTCCCCACCAGCTCTAGTATCCATCATTATCTTCATCACCTGAGGGTTTTGGGTAAGCCCCAACATTACATTACATAGTGTAGTGACACTGATATATAGTCAGTACCAGAAGCTGATCATGATGTGAATAAGTTAGTGCTTTAACTTTAACTATTCAACTATCAAAAGTATTGAAAGTATTATCTTCATCCTTGGGTGATGAAGATAATGATGATACTAGATACAAAATTAAAGCAGGTCACAGGTTTACTATATGTACAACTATCGTGGCTTTTACTTTGCCTCTCATTCATTTCATAGCATCACTTCTAGTAGACTTTCAGAGGGTACTTAGTCTAATTATTGATCAGTCTTTCTCAGGAGTTGTTATATTATTGTTACTGGGGCTTTAACTTTGTCTTTAGTTGGTGTTTGAATTAACTAACAGTTAATACATTACTTTCAACACTTTCTATTCTGTGAAGGTTTACAAGTGACTATTTATCTATTATATTACAGTCTTGGTACCCCCATTATGAAGATAATGATGATAGAATGATGTATATACAAATAACTAACTAAAGCCTCTAATATTGAAAATTACATTCAATACTTTTCTGTTTACTCCTCCATTGCACTTCTGGGACATCAGAGAGTACTTCACTTAGTCTATTTATTGTTATCATCAGCCTCTCTACTATAGGGAAGATAATGATATCTCCCCCCTAAATGTTGTCCTGGCTCCCCCTTGCCGTAGCATTTGTGTTGTACCTCTTCTGTGAGCAAGCCCTAGTCTTACCCTCACCTGGAATCGAACCCCTGATCTCCTGCACGAAAGCCAGCAGTGTTAACTGCTGTGCTAAACCTGCCGACAGAGGTAGAACTAAACGGAGACAATAGTTATTGGGGATGTTGTCACATATTAAACTAGATCTGTAAGCACTTTGATATTCTTCACACGCAAAGATATGCAATTTAATTAATTACAAAAAACACAGAATTCATACCTCTTGAGATGCGTCGTAAAAAGATTGGTTGCACTTGTGTGTGATTCTGGACTCTGTTACTTT